>VDFB02000013.1:182546578-182607781 GCA_007258455.2 Sequoia sempervirens
AGAACACTCTCTCAAATCATATCTTTGCTTGTTTCTTCTCGATACAGTAGCCTTAAATGTAGTTTCAGTCTTGGGAATAGATTCATCAAATTCACTCAACTCAAAGGAAAAAAAATTACTAATTAGTGTATCTCTTGTCACATTTTTCACTAATCTGATTTCTTCAATAGCATGATCCTTTGCTTTGTAAGAGGGAGGCAATGATTTGAGCGCTTTAGCTACAATTTCTTCCTCTTCTAGGGTACCACTGGCACATCTAACACTCATCACTAGTTCATTTACTTTTTACATAAAAGAAGAAATATTTTCATCTTCACCCATCTTCAAATTTTCATACTTTCCTTTCAAACTATATAGCTTAGCCATTTTCACATGTGCATCTCCTTCGTACAAAGTTTCCAGCTTCGTCCACATATCATGAGTTGTCTTCAAACCTATCACATTTTTCATTTTCAAATCTATGAGAGCACTCAGCAAAGATTTCATAGCCCTGATGTTATTCTCAGCCTCTTTAATTTCATTAGGAGTGGAAGGACCATTCTAAGGAATAACATATCTATTCTTTGTGATCTTCCAAAATTGTTCACCTAAACATCTCAAATTACATTCCATTTTGCTTTTCCACTGTGAGTATTTTGTTCCATCGAATCTAGGAATATCTTTCTTGTATGATGCCATCTCGCATCATCTCAAGCTTTTAAACTTCTTTAGAGGAACCTGCTCTGATACCAATTGTTGGAAAAACAAGGAAATACAAATGGGGGGGTGAATCAATTGTCACAGAATACTTAAAAAATTTCAACTTAACTTAATCTCAAATCTAATGAAGGAATAATAAACCATAAAAAATAAGCACATCAAAAACACAGAGAATGCCAAGATTTTTTTATGTGGATACCTTATTAGAGGGAAAAACCATAGTGGATGTTAGTCCACAATATTATACCCTGTTAAAAGTATGATGAAAAATAGTGGGAATGCACATGCATTCAGGCACACTACCTAGAGCTCACTACTAAATTACAAGAGGGCTCACTTCCCAACACTACAAATAAATTTGGATTAGATCCACAAGGTATGAACTAAGAAAATAGCTTCTACAAAAGCTTGATTATAGTTCCAATTAAGCACATAAATACTTCTTCACACTTCGCTCAAACTTCTTCACACTCTACTCTACAATCAAATGATATTCACACATACACACACAAGAGCACACCGAGCACACTTCAATTTGAATAAAAAACCATTCTTATATATCTGCACCATGAATTTCATCAACAACATCGTCGACCAAAATATAAAACATATTTACAATGTCAGCCCAAACTTACAAATAAATTTTCAACGTGGATCAAACATCGTCGACTAGAATTATGATGTGACCCAAAACAACATCCTCAAGCATGCCAAAAATTCAAATTTAAATCTGCAAGGATCCACAACACACTACAACCATCATGTTTTCCAAGAACATGAAACCCCAAACACAAACGAGAAAAAGTCACCAACCACGAGCACACCAATCAATGCAAATGTGCAACAAAGATAGATTATGATCTAGAAACATTCACGAGCATCAAGAAATAGTAGTGAAACATCTGCAACAACTAAGATTACCAAAATCACATAAGCTTCAATTGGGAGTACTGACTGAAACCACAAAAACACTGTCAGAGCATAACTGTTCATAATACGATCAAAACTTCACACGAACCTCTGAAACTTCTAGTAGATGAACTAGATACTCTCATAAATAAACCCTTTATTCCACAATAGTTGATGTTCAATGTACAGAGGAAGAAACCTTCATGACCTTCACTATTCTAGTGGAAACCTACAAATATTTCTTTAACAATTTTCTCAATATCCTCGACATATACAACCTTCAATAGAATAGTGCTAATAGTGTTGACATCAATGACAACCACATATCAACAACACAACCACAACATCCAACACTCACAACATCTCCAAACTTTCCAGGTACATACATCCTAACTCCCTGTTGCATAATTTCATCATTTGCTCCTTTCATTTAGCTGACATTATTAGATTTTGTGACTTGAATGCTTATTTGTCTTTTCCATGGTTTTCCTTGGCAGTGAACCCCTCAAAGTTGAAAGAACCCCCTCCTAGGTCTTCCTTGTTGAGAATTGACTCACCTTGCGAGGTTGATAGTCAATCCAATTAGGACTCCTAGGACATTATTGAATGATTGTGTGAGAAGAGCAATACTATTAATCACCCTTTTTCACCACATTTCATTTTGGTGAACCCAACTCTTTTGAGTATTCATTTTCTAAGTTGGAGTTCATTAAATTTCTAGATCTAGATTTGATTCATTCTTGCATTGCATATTGCATTAGTGAAATTGCATCTAGGGTTTCTCATATCTAGTGAAAATTCCATTTAAGGTTTCTCATATTTGCATTAGTGAAAGTGCTTATAGGTTGGATTTTTTCTTTATTGCATCATTTCATTTCATTCAAAAACTAAAAAGTGCATTATTCATAATCTTAATTCATTTCAAAACATTCTTATTGCATTAACTTCGCATTCAATTGATTGTTACTAGTTACTTTTTCTTGCATTCATTTGCACATTTTCCTATTTCTAAACATCAACATCCCGAATAGGAAACCTATGAACACAATAGAAAATCCATAATTTGTTGGTTTTCTAAGAATGACCTCTACTAGGACTAAAATTCCCTTCCTAGCACCTTAGTCCCTCTCAAGGTTTTTGACTCAGAATCCTCTCTCTATTGTTTTTTGTTTGTTTCAGTCCCTGGAACTTCATAATTTCACCAATAGGACTAAAATTCCCTTATTGGCATCTTAGTCCCTATTGAGTTTGACATTCTAGTTTTTAGGATATGAAATTGCTTTTTGTGCTTTTTTTGGTTGCTTTTAGTTCTTTGTTTCAACTTGCAGAATTGTTGTTATTCCAATTTATTTCATTTCAAGTGTAATTGCAAGCATAGGATATTGTGTTCATTGCACTTTATGTGGTTTATCCCTTGTATGAGATGTAGTACTTGGTGTCCTACTACTAATATTATGGTTAGATGAAGTGGGAGACTCATGGCATCCCACGATAAAATACTCATTGTGGATCATGGGTTATCAAGCTCTCTTACTTCTGGTGTTGGTATTAGTTCATTAGGTATGGAATATACCTTTGATATCTCTTTTTCTATGCCTACCTTACCTACAAGTGTTATGCCAAGTGTTCAACTTTTTTTTATTATATCCCTCAAGAAAACATAATGAAAATGCATGAAGATCTAGCTCATTTACAAGATAGTGTGAGTACTAAAAACATTTCCAACACTGTTATACCTGCCATAGATAGTATTCACTGCATGGTAGAAAGTGATAAAGGACTAGAATTTGTGCATAACATAGCTCACATCTTTGGAAAACATCTTCCTTCCACCACCAATGGTTCTCAAGCTTCAAACAATGTGAAAAGTCAAGGAGAAAATCAAACTCTTCCCCTCTCAACCATAACATCCATTCCAACCTATACCAATTCTCAAGTGACCACAACGATGCAACCAACTAGAAATATATTTCCTACCTCGAACATTTCCACGAGTACTCCTTATACCTATGTGGCATCTAATATTATATCCCCTCCCATAAGTAATCCATTCACTAGTCCTTCCAACACATACACACCACCACCATATTCACCTCCATCACAAACCACAAGTAATGATCCTATCATTAACCACCTTTTACAAATCCTTTCATCTATTCAACGTCAAGTTTCTACCATAAATCAAAATCAAAATGGTCCACATTCATACTATGTCAAAAGTAACCCACTATCCTTGGAGATACTAAGAACTTCGATGCCACAAGGTATAAAGATCCCTATATTTGAAAAATATGGAGGAAAGAGGGATCCTACTAATCATATTAATGCCTTTATTGCTTTGTGTAGTGACTTTATCCTTGAGGACAAACTTTTGGCTAAACTTTTTACTCGATCCTTGAAAGACATTGCCTTGGACTAGTTTTATGCGTTACCAAATAACTCAATTCATTCATTCAATGAACTTGTTGAGGCATTTATTAACCATTTCCAAGTGCATACGGTTCCTGAAATGACATTAGTTTATTTGATGAGATGTAAGAAAAATCAAGGTGAAAAAGTCACTGACTTTATTTCACACTACCAATCACTCTATTCCCAAATCAGTGTGAAGATTCTTGATTCCCACCTTTGAAAGATGTTCACAGGAAATCTACAAATTAAGATAAGAGATAAGCTCACTATGATGAAATTCCCTTCCTTCATTCATTTATGCGCTTCCCTTCGAGATTATCAAAATTACATACGTATTAGTGAACCGAAAACCATTTTCGTACCCATCCTGAAAAGTATGAAGCTTAAAAAAAAACATCTACCAGCCTTTTAGATGACGAAATAAAAGTTTCCTTCAACTAAATTCTGCCTCTCAACCTACTCAACCAGTTGATACCCAGGTAGTTACTATAAAAAAGAGTACTCCTTATATCTTTTGGTATCCACAAAGATAATTTACACCATTACCTGACACACTTCACAACATTATGACCTAGCTATTAAAAAAAATCATGCTTACCTTACCTCTTGTTCAACCTCTTGACATTAGCAAGTCGTTACCTCTGAGCTTTAGACACAATGCCTATTGTGGCTACCACCAACAATAAGAACATGGTATAAAACATTGAAAGAATCTTAAACATTTTATGTAAGATCTCATTGAATCTAATCATATCCAAATTGGAGGTGTGAATGACAAAGGTAATAATTCTATAGCTCCTCCCACCCAAAACTTACAAATCCTTACCAATCCCATTCCCAACCATAATATTTCATTTTTTAAGGCTAGTGAAACTAAACCCGATGTGATGAATATTGACATGGATGATGAGAATATAAGTAAGAACAAACAAAGTCATATTTATGATGATGAACAAATTCCTATGGATACTAATGACCAAATTCCTATTAATACAATGATAGGATTGATTTAAATCAAGCCTCATAAATAAAAAACCATAATTCCCACCAACATTAATTTCTCTTTAAATGAAACAATCAAACATGCACCTGATGGACCTCTTTACATAGAAGATAGAATCAATAACATGCCCACTCCTACGATTTTAATTGATCTCGTCTATGGAGAGAATGTGATCACATTGGTTCAACTCTTATATGTGCATGAACTTACTCAAGATAGATATGATAAACTGAAAGCATGGATTAAAATGCATGATGGTTTTTCTCATGCCATGATGTGCTCGATCACACTCCCTTTACAACTAGGACAAAGAAATTAAATGTATCATTCTCTATCATATCCAATTTTGACCAATTTTGTGTGAAGTTGGGCTAAAAATGGCTTAACTCCATGAAGGTGGTCCCATCCATTGTCCATAAGTGCTTAAAGTTTCTAGTCAGCAATGAAATATTCACTATCAACCATAGTGTCTTTAGTCCCCCATCTTCTTGTGGAAACTTTTCCTTATTTTATTTTTGGCCTGAGTCTATGGAACCTATAAGACCTCGTGAAGACATCCCTTTCCTATCTTACCAAAAGTTCAAAGAAAAATGCATAGCCAGATTATCCCTTGAGAATTTTCCTCCACCCATGATTGAACCTCCATCCCTTGAAGAAAACAATAGTGAGCCTAAAACCCTTTCAACAAACCAAGACCCATCCATGAAAATAACCTTGCCTATTTCCTATAAGAGGCCTAGAGAAAACCAAACAAGCCCTAATCCACCTCCTAAACAAATTTATAAAGCCAAAGAGAAAGTGGTTGAACAACCTTCCATGGTTTCTTCTATTCTTACCTCTCAAGAAAAAAAGGAACCTATGGTTGACAAACCCACTCCTACACAAACACAACTTGAAAATTGTAATAAAAGGAACATAAATTCTAGAGAGTGTAGGTGTAGACATTGTGCTATTGCTCGAAATATGAATGAGGAAAATGACATTGAAAATAAAAAATCCAAACTTGATAGAAGCAATACACAATGAACCTCCTCTCTTACCAAAACAAACAGAAGTTATTTCTCCAACACAACAAGGACCAAAACCCTCTATGGATATTATAATTCATCCTCGTATTGTGGTTAACTTGGATGGTGATGAGGAAACTGCTAAAATTGATGAGAAAGTGCATAATGAGTTTAATTTGTTATTTGCCTCTTCCATGAGCATAAATGACAACAACCATGATGATCTTCCTAAATTTAGTGATGCATTGCGTGTTGAACTTGGTGATTCTCCTAGTACCACACTTGATGTTGTCCCTCTCGCTAGTGATCTACATTCCTTATATATTGAACAAGACTAGGATATGGATGACCTGTTGGACGGTTGACTCGCATGTGCTTTACTAGTTTTTTATCTTTATCTTTTTCTCTTTTACTTTCTTTTTCTTTTTATTGCATGTGTGTAATGTGATCCCCCATGATGTTTCCTCTCTCCATGTGCATTCCTCTATTTGTACCTTCACTCTTCTAAATGTTGTATACTTTTTTCTTTTCATTAATCTTTTAGCTTTGCTTTTCATTTTCATTTTTGTCTTGTGTTTTCCTTTTGAGGATGCCGTAAGGCATCAAGACACCCTATGTCTCTTCCATGTTGACCCAAAATATTTTTCATTATCTTATATTTTCATTTTCATTTTTTTCTTGTGTTTTCCTTTTGGGGATGATGCAAGGCATCGAGACACCTTATGTATCTTCCATTGACCCACAATATTTTTCATTATCTTTTCTTTTCATTTTCATTTTTGTCTTTTTTTTTCCTTTTGGGGATGACACAAGGCATCAAGACACCCTATGTCTCTTCCATGTTGACCCAAAATATTTTTCATTATCGTTTCTTTTCATTTTCATTTTTTCCTTGTGTTTTCCTTTTGGGGATGATGCAAGGCGTCAAGACATTTATTTTTTTTCCATGTTGACCCAAAAGGTTTTTCATTTTGTTTTCACTCTCTTTGTGTCATTCTTTTAGTTCTATGTGTATTTGGGGAATGATTACAATTTTGAGCTCTCTGATATTATTGCAGCAAAAACAAATACTAACCCCAAATCCATAGATCCCTTATGTGTTTATGAGGGGCAACCCTCTTTTATTTTTTCCTTTTCATGTTTTGGATGATTTAAAGTAATTTCTCACAACATGGTGTTAGCAATTCCTTTAAACTGGGGGCATATATTGGCATTATTGTGGTATGATTTCATTTTCATTTTTCCTTTTTATGGTCCTTTATGTGATTTTCTTATTTCTTGCAATGTGTTTTTCTTCTTTGTGGTGACATTGGGAGTAATGTCCTTCAAGAGCTTGATCTATCTTAGCATATTACATTCCTCTTAGTGGTGATGTGATGCACTACATTCCCTAAGTTGTGAATCTTTTATCCTTTGATTGGTCCTCTCTTGGAGACATTAGGCATGATGTCTCCTAAGAATAAGACCCTGCATGAACTAAGTAAAATCCCTTTGAGCATACCTCTTTCTTGTTGCATTTTATTTTTTTCCTTATTAAAGTCATGGAGGTATGGCTTTGATATGGTCCCATAGGGCTCACCTAGTGAACACCTAACTTCACTAGCCCTTGTGAGCATGTGTTTTTCTTTTTTACTTATTAAAGTAATGGAGGTATGGCTTTGATATGGTCCCCTTGGGATCACCTAGTGAACACATAGCCTCACTATCCCTTGTGAGCATGCATTTTATTTTTGTACTTTATTAAATTCATTGAGGTATGGATTTGATATGGTCCCCTGGGGCTCACCTAGTGATCACCTAGCTTCACTAGCCCTTGTGAGCATGCATTTTCTTTTTTTCTTTATCATAGTCATGGGGGTATGAATTTGATAAGGACTTACTGGGGCTCACCTAGTTGACACCTAGCTTCAGTAGCCCTTGTGAGCATGCATTTTTTTTGCATAGCAGACAACACGTTTCACTTGTAAACCTTTTGGACAAACATCCTAGACCTAGTCCACCACATTAGACATCCAATCGAAGCTTGATCCGTTGCATTTTTCCTTTTTTTCTATCTTTGATGGTGTATGTTTGCGATCTGGTTATGGCTTCATATATCATTTGCATGCATGTTCCTTTGTGCCTATGCTAGTTTTCCACAGGATCTTGATCTTGGGGTCTTTTCCACCCTCTTGATTATTGTCATCCTATCTTACTAGCATTCATACATTTGAACCCCTCCTAATTTGCATTCATTCATCCTCTCACTAAAGTGGGGGCTAAATGTAGTGTAGTAAAATGCATACCCTTACATTTTCACACTTATTTGGGTCCACCTTGCTCTATTTATCCCTATTTATGTCTCAATTGGTCCTATTTTGCATCCATAAGCCCTATGAATTATATCTTTTCTAACTAATCCCGACATTCTCCAATGGATAAATTATAGTTTAAGATTTCATTTGAGTGTCCCTAATTTTTGGATTAGGACTAAAACACCACCTAGTGCATCTTTGTCCCCCAAAGGTCTTGGGACCCTGATTTTGAGGCATTTTAATTGGGCCCCTTTTTGGTGTCTATGCCCCAAGTTTCGCGCCTTGGGACTAAGACGCCACCTAGGGTGCCTTAGTCCCCCTTGAGTTATTTTTTGTATTTAATTTCAAATTCTAGCGGGGTTTATCCTCCTTTAATTAATGAATTCATATGTTGGCTTGGTGTTGTGTAATTTTAAGATATTAAGCATAGATAAGTATAAATACATGGTTCCCTCATTCAAATTCAATCTGTCTTTTGTGAGAGAATTCATCATAGCATAATTGAGTTCACAAGAGCATTCAAAAGCAGTTATTCAAGTATTTGGATCCATCATATCAAAGATATTCTTGCATCATGTGTTCTTTTATGCTAACATTTGTGATGTAGGGTTTTGATTCAAGCAAGAAATTCAAGTTCATACCTATCAAGCATTCCTTTGATTCAAGATCCATATCCATTGCAGCCATTTCTCACAATTTTACAGAATTTATAGCAAAGGTTTGGTGAGTTACAACATTGTATATTGTTCATTAATCATTTCCTTTCATTATTCTATTTCATTTCAAGGTTTAATTGCAAACAAGGGGTTTGACCAAGGCAAACCCCCATTCACTAAAAATCAACAAGTTTTTCCCTCTCTTGCATATTTTTGATTGCAAATCTAGGTTGGAGACTTGAAGATCATTTGAAGTGCAAAGTTGCAATGTTGCAAAGCTACATTGCAAAGTTGTCATCTTCACAAAAACTCACCTACAAGCCAAATTTGAAGGTTTCAAAACTTGAGATAAGAGAAGAAGGAGGAGAAGACATCAAGCCTTAGTACCACACTTAGAAAATTCATAAATTTAGATCAAGACTAGACAACATTAAAGGTGTCTTAGTCCTCCCTCCCGAGGGTATTTTTCAGAAATTCTTCTAGATCGAGTTCCAACATCTGAAGATTCAACATCTGCCCCAAAAAACAATGGGAATAATACAATAGTAAGGTCATATTAGTCCTCCATTGCATATTTTGGCAACTTCTTTACATTTCTGAAATCCTCACAACATCTCCAAACTTCACAAGTACATACATCCTAACTCCCTGTTGCATAATTTCATCATTTGCACCTTTCATTTTGCTTGCATTATTAGATTTTGTGAGTTGAATGCTTATTTGTCTTTTCCAATCTTTTTCTTGGTGGTGAACCCCTCAAAGCCGAATAAACCCCCTCCTAGGTCTTCCTTGTTGAGAATTGACTCACCTTGTGAGGTTGATAGTTAATCCAATTAGGACTCCTAGGACATTATTGAATGATTATGTGAGAAGAGTGATACTATTAATCATCCTTTTTCACCATGATTTAATGAATCCATATCAACCACTATGAGATTCTAGTTTTGGCATAGAAACCCTAGTCTAGGACTAAATCACCCAAACTAGTGTATGATTCCTAGTGGGCACCAATAATAGTTTTTTAGAGTTTTGGAGCTTGTTTTGACCTCATCATTCTTCCAAGCGTACCTCTGTTCATTCTTAGTTTGGTATCCTAATTTTTAGTTTCATTTCCTAGGTCATTTAGTTAGGTCTTTCATGGTACTTTGCATTTCATTTACAATTATTATCTTTCCAATGCCTAGCTTGGTGGTGAACCCTTCTTTAGTCATTATTCATACCTTAAGACAACCTTTAGCAAATATTTTTCCCTTATTCGATCCTTGGATTGAGGTCTCTAGGGTTTCCTTGAGTGAAACTTGAGGGAAATAGGAGGTACCCTACCCCTTGTGCTCCATCTCCTAAAAGATAATGGCCCCTACTTCCATTGTTTTAGGTGTTAATTCTATTATCATTAATAAATTACATACATTTGGTATTATTTTCCATGTAATTAGGTATTTTACTATATAAAATTATCTCTCAAATAGAGTTTTAATAGACATAGGAATTCACATCACACTTCTCTCAATTTCTCTTACCAGGCTCAACTAAATCTCTTCTCTTTTACAAATTTTCATTATTCTTATATAAGTTCAATCCCACTATGAAGAGAGATTTAAAGATAATATCAAATAGAATCTTTCTTACATCTCCTTTGAAACTAAAAAGCACATGATAACTCTAATGTATTTGGTAGGAAATTTTAGTTGTACGATGCTTTAAGTTTTTCATCTTAGAGTTAGATATAAAGAGGAAGGCTTACTACTAATAAAAATAAAATAGAGCATCCAACCCTAAATTTTAGATACTGAACTCAACCATAAAAAATTTTCAACACTAATCACAAATTCCCATGTCATATGGGTATGTGCAGGATCATGATGGGCCAAAAAGTGGCAATATGATGGGTATGTAGCTAACAAATTTTTTTACCCAAAATTGATGAAATAAAAAAGGTTTTTAAAGGAGATTCTCAACTTTCCACAATTATAAATTATTCTTTACTTTGAATTTAATAAGTAATTATTATTCATTTTCTATTCAAATTACGACTAAAGTCCTGATCGATAGACTGATTGAAAAATATTTATAGCTTTCAAAAAGTATCACATTTTTTGAATCCAAAACATGTGTCATTATATGATTTGCATACTATAGTATTAAAAAAATAAAAAATGAATTTCATGAAGTTTTGGCCAAGTTAAGGTGGTCAGACATACGAGTTTTTTATATTTTTTAAAATTTGTAATAAAAAATTCTTAACTAATAATTTACTTGGAAAAAAATTACCAAAAAGTATTCATCACATTGGGACATGAATTCTCTACTTATATCTAAAATATTATCATTTTACTGTGGTTAGGGTGGTCAGAAAGACACCTACTTATTTTTTCCCTGAAATTTAAGGACTACTACATTGAAATTTCAAATTTTCACCAAATAGATTTCTTTTTTTTTAAACAAACCTAGTAGTTTAGAAACTACATTCAATTTGCTACAGATTCTATTCTTACATATTTTTGAAATAATATAAATAACTTATTCAAAATTTTAAGTCAAGTTGCCTAACTTTGATTTTTCTGATTTTTTTGCCACTTAAGTGCCTATTTTTTCCATGATTATCCTGCACATACCCATATCTACTTGTAGGATGTAAATTAAAGTGGACATATGGATCCCTATTATTAAAAACAAAAAAAACTATATGGATTCAAATGGCACATGGATTTTGTTTCTATACTCAATTGTAACCCCAATATCTTCATGTCAGGTCTTAGTCAAAAACAAGTTTCATTCTTTCTAATCTCAATAAATTTGGTGGCCAAGTGTGATTAAATAGCTTACACAAGAGAGTAATTAAAATTACTTCATAATATTTGAGAATAATAATCCACTTTGAAGGGTAAACCTACAAATATCTCTAATAAGATCATTATTCACAATATGATGATGATAAACTACCTATTAACTCTTATATATACTCTAATTATGTCTTGGATGTCATCTAGTCCAACTTCCTTAATATAACATCTATGATGACTTAATTATCTAAATAAAATATAGCAATGATCATATAAATTAATAAAAGTTAAGGTAGGAACAAGCTAACTACTCATAAGCCTATGCACATTATAGGACTAAAGTTGTAGCTTTCCATCCTCTTCAAAGAAGTTTTGTCCTTGGAATTGATAAATTATAGATGATTTTTCACTAAATATTCATATTCCCATGTGCCAACTTCAACTAATAAATTATTTTATTCTATTAGTTTCCTAATCCTCAACTCCTTTATGTATTTCTAGAAAATTAACTCAAGATTTGAGATGGGTATTCCCTTTACATCTACCCTTGGTATAATTTTCTATGTTGAAATTATGTGTTGAGCATCTTTGATTCATATGGTTCTATGACTTTGTCATGTTCTCCTTGCTACTGGAAAGTACTCTTTTTTGGTGTTGAATGTATTCCTCCATTTCTCTAACATTTTTGGGTGCCTTCAAAAAAGAGGCGAAGGATAGTAGATAATACCTTGGCATTGATTGAATGGCCTACTTAGGATCTCTTTTGGGAGGAAATCCTCTTAGCCCATTATTTAAAATAGCCTAGGAATTTAGTGACATAGGAATTGTGGCAATGGAAATAGTACTCCCCACCTTTGAGGGATGGAGAAAAAGGGTAGGGTTCCTATTTCACACTTGCTACACTCAAGGACACCTTTGAGATCTCAATCCAATGAAGAAAGGGGAAAGAGATATGACAATAGGGTATCCTAGGGTTTGTTTAGAGAATAATTGGGGATAAATGAGGGGTTCATCACCAAGCTAGGGCTTGGAAAAATGTGTGAAATGCAAGATCTAATGATTGAACTCAATGATGCATAAAACCTCACTAAATGAACTATAAATGCAAATAAATCAGGACAAAAAACTGGAAAAGTATAGAGGAGCACCTGGAAACCTGAGAGATCTTGAATGGAGGCTTGAAATGTTGAATAACTTGAAATTTAAGCCTACTAGGACTCATATGCTAGTCTAGGAATATTAGTCCTAGATCTAGGTTTTTGTGTAGGAACTGGTTTCTAGAAGAAGGGTATCTGAAACTGCCAAATCTAAAAATGACCTAAACTTAGAATCATACACTAACATTGGCATATGAGTTTAGTTGGGGTTTTCTAGAACTTCAAAGTTTGAATCTGGTCTTCAATTTTTTCTTTGTCCTTCCCAATTGATTTATGGATCCAAAACCCTGATTTTAGGGTTATAGGTGACTTTTTAGTAAAGATTACAACCTTGCAAATGAGGGGACAATTCGAACAAATATCTCCAAGCTTGTAACCTAATATTCAATTATCCTTCAAGCTCCAAGACACCTAGATCTGCAATCACAAATGTAAAGAGGAGAAAAACTTGTTGATTGTTAGTGAATAGGGGTTTGCCTTGGTCAAACCCCATTTAGGTAATTAAACCAAATGATGAGATAATGAAATAAGGGTATGAAACATGAAATATGGGACATGAAAAATGAACAATGATACCTTGAATGATGCCTCATAAATGATGCTTTTTAAATCTGAAATATAGCATGAAATGGCCATGAAGGATGTATATCTAGATCTTGAGATAAGCGTAGAACAATGCTTGACCTTGGATCTTGAATGCAACATCACAACACTGGTTCAATAACATGATTGATGCTTGATATCCTAGACATGATGGTGGATCTTGAATTGCTGCAACAAATGATGAAGACTCTGCCCTTGAATGCCTTAGAAATTATATTGAATTCTCTCTTGATGATCTTGTAAAGTCTTGGAATGCTTAACTCTTGAGTGCTTGACTTGATATCATGAAGGAGTATTCTTAATTAGGTGAAATAATTATTTGAGACCTCATTTATATACAAAATCCATATAACATCCCATTAATTGGATCCCATAGGTTGACATTCATAAAATTTTAACTTAAAACCCAATTTTCCCACTCAAAATGATAAAAGTAGGCCAAATGGGACTCATACACATGCCTAGCATATGGGTCCCACCTGGGTGGGACTCATATTCCCAACGTGGCATATGGGTCCCATAGGGCCTTTTTGGAGGGAGAAAGTATGGGGGTGTAAATAAATTAAGTTTATATGTTGATCTTGTCAGTATTTTGATTGAAATATTCCTTAGGATGCAAAATATAGGGACTTAGGGGCCTATTAATGATGATATTAAGGCCATAAATGCAAGAGGGCTCGAAATTAAATGTCAAAGTGTAAATAATTATACTTTACAACATTAAATTGAGGAAAAATAAGGTCTTTTTAGCTTAAAAGGGCCCTAAATCTAATGTGAAAGTGTTCAACACATTACAACACTAGATTAAGTCCATTTAGTTTACAAGACTCCTAAATTAATGTGAAGGTGTAAATAAATAAACTTTACAACACTAAATTAAGAAAAAGTTGGGTTTATTTAGCTTAAAACACCTTACAACACTAGATCAAGGCAATATTAAGTCAAATTTGTCATTAATTATTCCCAAATCAAGCAAGGAAAAGGTATACTTTTTTCTTCATTACATTTATCCCCCACTTTAGTGAGAGGATGAACTTGCTTCAAACTCACATTAAAGTAGACATTGAAGAGGGGCCCAATTGTACCAATATAGATGGTCTAGGATAACAAAGATCAAGGAGGTGGTCAAGCCCGCAGGATCCAAGATACTAAGTCAAACTGACATAAGAAAGAAAGGACACGAATAAGGTGTATGAAATACAATAGCAACACCTTACAACATCTTACAACACTAGATCCAGGCAATATTAATTCAAATTTGTCATTAATTATTTCCAAATCAAGCAAGGAAAAGGTATACTTTTTTCTTCATTACATTTAGCCCCCAATTTAGTGAGAGGATGAACTTGCTTCAAACTCACATTAAAGTAGACATTGAAGAGGGGCCCAATTGTACCAATATAGATGGTCTAGGATAACAAAGATCGAGGAGGTGGTCAAGCCCGCAGGATCCAAGATACTAAGTCAAACTAACATAAGAAAGAAAGGACACGAATAAGGTGTATGATATACAGTAGCAAGAGAAGATACACAAAAATACAATTCTAATAAATAAAAGAAAGAAAGAAAAAAGGTAAGAAAAAATAAAAAGAGTTGGATCAAGCCTTGACCATTTTCTTAACATGATATGGATCAGATATAGTTTATTTGTCTGAAAATGCATGCTCACTCTGAGGCACTAGAACTCTTGGTTTTTCATTGGGTGAGTAATCCAAGAAGGTGAGACACATACAACCAATATGCACTCACACTCACACGCAAGTGGCTAATGAAAATTCATGCCTTAGATTGGCTTCTCGCCAAACCATACCAAAGTTATACATCCTAATAACTTTGATAAGGCACCACACAATAATGAACTTCAAGCTTGATGATGCAAGAAAAACTTCATAAGCTTGGAGCTCATGAACAAAAGATGAATTTTGAGCTTCATGAGGCAAGAAAAGCTTCGAGTATGCTTGAAAATCAAGAAAAAACAAGATGGCTCCATAGGAATGCAAAGTGGGGTATGTACAGGATATGTCATGGAAAAAACAGGCCCTTAAGTGGCAAAAAATTCAAAAAAATCAAAGTTAGGCAACTTGACATAAAATTTTGAATAAGTTATCTATGTTATTTCAAAACTATGTAAGAATAGAATTTGTAGCAAATTGAATTTAGTTTCTAAAATACTAGGTTTATTTCAAAAAAAAATCTATCTGGTGAAAATTTGAAATTTCAATGCAATAGCACTTAAATTTTAGGGAAAAAATAAGTAGGTGTCTATCTGACCACCCTAACCACAATAGTGTGATAATATTTTTTCATAAGATTTTAGATATAAATAGATAATTCATGTCCCAATGTGATGCATACCTTTTGGTAATTTTTTTCCAAGTAAATTATTAGTTATAAATTTTTTATTACAAATTTTAAAAAATATAAAAAACTCATATGTCTGACCACCTTAACTTAGCCAAAACTTCATGAAATTCATTTTTTTATTTTTTTAATCCTATAGTATGCAAATCATATAATGTGACACATGTTTTGGATTCAAAAAATGTGATACTGTTTGAAAGCTATAGATGTTTTTCAATCAGCCTATCAATCAAGACTTCAGTTGTAATTCAAATAGAAAATGAATAATAATTATTTATTAAATTCAAAGTAAAGCATAATTTATATTGGTGGAAAGCTAAGAATTTTCTTTAAAAACCCTTTTTGTCTCATCAATTTTGGGTTAAAAAAATGTCATCAACTACATATCCTCCACATACCTATCATATTGCCACTTTTTGGCCCATCATGATCCTGCACATACATAGTGAGTTATGTAAAGTGGCCATATAAAAAATAGTGTAAGGTGCGTTCAAAGGGATTTTTCTTAATTCATGCAAGGTCTCTTCTTAGGGAACATCATTCCTAATGTCTCCAAGAGAGGACAAGTCAGAGAAATATCACACTCTCGGAGGAAATCAAACCCAATAACACCATCGAGAAAAGGATACATTGCAAGAAGAAATAAATTGCTCAATGAAACATGAGAGTCGATGTATGCCCCCACTTTAAAATAGTTGCTAAAAACATTGTTGTGAGAAATTGCTTTAAAGTAGGAGGAGACATGAAAGCTTATTCAGAAAGCTCTATGCCAAGTCATATGTTTCCAATAAGTTACATCATGAATAAGTATGTCACATGCAAGCCAACTTAAGGAATATCATCCACATCTCAAGCTTGCTCTTATATGTACATGAAATTTGATCAACTAGCCAAAAGAGACAATGAAAAGTGACATACGAGGACAAGGCTACTTAACCCCTTGCCCCAACTTAGTGTAGGACAAGTATGAGCTGAATAAGATGAAAATAAGTTTCAATTAGAAGAACTCGGTGCTTCAACACAAGGAAGAGCACCACAATCCTTAAGATGTTGAATTTGATTACTCAAAGCTTTACATTCATTAGTATCATGACCATGAACTCTATGATATTCACAAAATGAAGTCTTGTAGTAGAATTTCTTTCATGTTATTGGAGGAAGAGATATCAGATGATCTTGGAGTAGTCTCGTCAAGATACTCTCTTGAGTGAAAGTATAAGATGTTCCTTTATTTTGTGACAAAGATATCTATTGCTTAGTACAAGTTTTAATACCTACACAAGAGTCTTTAGATTGTGAGATTTTTTTCTCTCCTTGAAAGCAGGATGTAGAATCTAACGAATTCAAATAATTAGTGTTTTGCATGATGAAATTGAAATTATGTGAGGATCTCTTTGTTTCTTTCATTTAATTCAAAGGATGATAATCAAGACCACTAGTGTCTATCAATGAAGGATGCAGTACTGTTAATTTCAGTTTGGAAGAATCTTTTGTAAGAGTGTTGATATTTAGTGAAGGCTTATTTGTTTCTTTCATTGGACAATAACCAAGACCACTAGTGTTTTCTTGCATGTGAGGCTATATAGGGACATGGATACCTTGTTCTCTATTACCACATCCTTTTCCATTGTAACCAAGTTGTTTCATCATTTCATAACCTTTTCCATAAATATTCTTCATCTCTTTTGGATTCGGTGGTTTCTCGTTATTAAGTTCATCAAAGTTTGTTGTGTAATTTGTTGTCCTTTTTTCTAAAGTGGTTGAGGTGGATGCTTTCTAAGGGTCTTTTGAATTTTATGTTGGAATTACCACTTTTTCTTTTCCTTTTTTAGTGTCTTTGTTTATGATCTTGTATTCTCCCATGAATGTTGGTTTGAAATTCAACAATCCCAAACCATCTAGTGATATCATTGTGAAGGGTTTAGGACATTTATCTTTTTGTTGTTCTTGCATGGGTTCTACTTGTGTAGTTGGTGTCAATGTTTCCAAAGGATTTTCCTTATTTTTCTCAATGTTTAAACAAGTATTTGGGTTAGGTTCAGCTTTGAGTGTGTACATTTTGTTGTTGCAGACATATTTAATTTTGCGATGTAGAGTAGAAGGCATCCCATTCATTGCTTGAATCCACAATCTACCTAAAAGGAGATTGTATGAAATATCATGAGGCATAACATGGCTTGGTGTTTCTAATGTTTCCTTTCCAACTATAATAGGAAAAGTGATCACACCAAGTCATTTTTTTCCTACATTTTCAAATCCCTTAATAAATAGTCAAGTTGAAGTTTTGATTTATTGCACCAAGCCTATCCAAAAGGGTTACACTACACACATTAAGGGCTAAGCCATTGTCAAAAATGGTTCGCTTTATGCCTCTTCCATTGTAGTGAACAATTACCATGAAAGCATCATTTCTTTTTTGCACTTCCAAAGGGGGAAGTTCACTTTGTTGAAAAACAATATTAATGTTTATTCCTTGAATCATGATTGCTATGTCATTCAGTTGCACATTGGAAGGGAAATAGGAAATTTTTGTAAAGCACTCTGAATCATGTTATGGTAATGATGGGAGGCTTGAATAAGGTCCCATAATGATATTCTAGCAGGAGTATTCTTTAATTGTTCGACAAGATTATACTCCTTTCGACTTTGTGGAGTTAAATGAGGAGAACCTGGTAAGATAGGATTAGGCAATGGGATGGATGATGAAGGTGTTTTTCCTGGTTGTAGATTGTTTCTAGCATTATATGTATGGGAAACGGTATATGAACTCAACTACTGCAAAACATTATTCTTAGATGGGTAAAGGATAAGTTTAGGCTTGTTTTGAGTTTTTTGTTTGTGTGATGGTGGGTAAAGAATTAGAGGATTCAAAGGATGTCCTACAAGGGTATGTAGGAGGTCCATTAATCGAGGGGGATCTAATGGACACTTGAGCATTCATAACCTCAACAGTCTTGATTTGATGTATTTCTAATAAAGGGAAATCTAGTATCATCTTTTTCCCATCATCTAAGGAAGCCACATTAGTATTGTTGTTATTTTCTTGCACCATGATATCCTCCCTAGGAGGAGAGGTTTTAGGAGAACTAAAAATCAAGATGTTCTTGACATTCAAGGATTGGTTTTTCCAAAAAGACTTTGTCACAAGTAGGGGAATGATCAATGGTTAAATTATCTTACTCTATAAGGGTTTCCCTAGGTGAAGAGGGACAACTAATATTCTCATGACTTTCATCAATCAAAGTGTCTTCTTCACAACTAGGAGAGATATTAGGAGAAGAACAAGTATGATTTTCATGATCATTTATGATTTCATTCCTTTCTTCCCTAATTTCTTCCAAAATAAGATTGGTAGGGGAAGGATCATAAAGAGGATTGTTATATACCTTAAAGATTTAATCAACTAAAACCACCATATCCTCATCATTGGAAATCTCATCTTCTGCCACTAAGTCATTCTCGCAAGCAAATGGAGAATGGAAATTAGGTATGGTGATGTTTAGAAATGTGTCTATGATCTCATTCTCTTGTGCTAAAATATCTTCGAATGTATGAGAGATTATAGAAGAATAGCTTTCAACAATGTCATGATTCTCAATGAGTGCATCTTCTAACACCGAAATACCTCATCACATGTAGGAGAGGTTTAGGAGAAGAGCAACTATGATCATCGGGATTGTCTATATATTTTCATTTTCTTCTATCACTGTATCATTGCCAAAAATAGGAGAGATAGGAGGGGGTGTAAGTTTAATGAAAGCATTAAAATTTTCACTCTTGCACCAAGAGACTCTCATAACTAGGGAATGCATTAAATGAATGACTAACATGTTTATTGACTAAATTTTTCTTTGCAAACTTGGAAAAGATAGATGTCAACATTTGTGAAAAGTAATCTATGCAAGCTGAAAATGGAAAGACGCGTAAAATGAAATGCAATTAGCTAGAATGAAATGTGTAAATGCAATTTTCAAATTCTAAACAAGGTAATTTGTTGATTATACTATGCAACAATCTAAAAATGAAATGTTGTAAATGCAAATTTTAAATTAAGCAATGCATGAAATGAACCTATTTAAGCTAAATTCAATGAAATGCATGTAACAAAAAATCAACCAACTAAAAAAACCAACTAATGGAAGCAAATAAAAGTGTAGAAATAAGGTTTTTAATGTCGAAAAATGCAAGTTTCAGATCTTCACTAGGACTAAATCGTCCAGAGCGACGTATGAGTCCCAGTGAGGGTTTTTTGCATAATTTTGAATAACTTTTAAGTATTTTTTATGTTTTTTTATTTTGTATGATCTATATCTAACTAAATGCAAATGCAATTTTTAGACATGTTTTTCAATGATTTGAGATGAAAAAATGCAACGTATATGCACTTTCACCAATGCAAAATTTTAGAAACCCTAGATGTCAATTAACTAATGCAAATCCTACAACAATGTTAATGCAAGCTAGATCTAGGGCTTTGATGCATTCCAAATCAGAAAAGAAATTATTCTAAATGTAGGTTCACCAAAATGTGGCAATAGAAATAGTACTCCCCACCTTTGAGGGATGGATCACAAGTGTAGGGTTCTTATTTCACACTTGCTACACTCAAGGACACATTAGAGATCTCAATCCAATGAAGAAAGGGGAAAGAGATATGAAAATAGGGTATTAAAGGGTTTCTCTATAGATTAATTGAGGCTAAATGAGGGGTTCACCACCAAGCTAGGGCTTGGAAAAATGTATGAAATGCAAGATCTAATGATTGAATTCAATGGTGCATAAAACCTCATTAAATGAACTATAAATGCAAATAAATTAGAACAGCAAACTGGAAAACTACAAAGGAGCACCTAGAAACTTGAGAGAGCTTGAATGGAGGCCTAAAATGCTAAATAACCTAAAATTTAGGCCTACTGGGACTCATATGCTAGCTTGGGTGTATCAGTCCTAGATCTGGGTTTCTGTGCAAGAACTAGTTTCTGGAAAAAGTGTAACTGAAACTACCAAACTATGAAAAATTACCTAAACTGGGACTCATACGCCATCACTAGCGTATGAGTTCAGTTAGGGTTTTCTAAAAATTCAAAGTATGAATCTAGTATTTAATGTCTGCTATGTCCTTCCCAATTTATTTTGGGATACAAAACCCTAGTTTCGAGGTTGTAGGTGACTTTTTAGTGAAGATTACAACCTTACAAATGAGGGAAAAATTCCAAAAAAATTCTCCAAGATTGTAACCTAATATTAAATGATCCTTCAAGCTCCAAGAAACCTAGATCTGTAATCACACATGTAAAGAGGAGAAAAACTTGTTGATTGTTAGTGAATAGGGGTTTTCCTTAGTCAAACCCCTTTTAGGTAAGTAAACCAAATGATGAGATAATGAAATGAGGGTATCAAACATGAAACATGAAAAATAATACCTTGAATTATTCCTCATAAATGATGTTTTGTAAGCATGCAATCTAACATAAAATGTCCATGAAGGATGTAGATCTAGATCTTAAGATAAGTGTAGAACAATGCTTGACCTTGAATCTTGAATGCAACATCACAAAATTAGCTCAATAACATGCTTGATGCTTGATATCCTTGAATCAGGGTAAACTTTAGTGGCGAATCTTTGCCAATTAGTGAATTCTAGGAATTAGCCAAGTGAAAATTGGCAAATTTCTTGCACCCAACAAGGTGTCCAAATTGCCTGGATTTTTTTGACCTATAGGTCCACTGCATGTCCATTCTTCAATGATTTTTTTATGAGGCATATTTAAGCAACAAATTCACCATTGTCAAACTACATGTTTCAATTGGAACGACTAATATTTTTGCATGGAATACCGAAAACATTTAATAAAACACCTACATATTTGTCAATACTATTAAAAAAACATTGTATCAGGACCCATTTTTTCAATTAAAAATTACAAATAGTTTCTTGTGAAGACCCATTTTTCCAATTACAATTTATAAATAGTTGCTTATGAGGACCTATTTTGCCAATAAAATTAAAAAATAATTACATTTGAGGACACATTTCGCCTTGAAAATTGCAGCATATCATTGTATAAGCATGTGGGATTCTCCAAATATGGAATCATGGATTGATATAAATAGAATTGAAAGTCTCATTTATTATTACACATTTTGTTCAGTTTTGAGATTCTACTTCTTGATTTGGAAGTCAATGAAAGCTGAAAATGTAGACTTAAAGGTGAGTGATCATTTCTTCATAGTGTTATTAGCTATAATAATAATTTTTCTTTATCTCTTTTCCATTCTTGCTTCAACAATGTGAACCTTAGAACCAAATTCTGAAGTTTCAAAGTTTTCAAAACCTCCAACCCACCAACTAGAAAGATGGCCAAGAAAGATTTGCAACTCAACAAAGTGAACCATCAACCAAGTCAGGGAATCAAGAAGTTATGAAAATTTAGAACTCCATGACAAGGTTATAAAACTCTAAGGACTAGCAACTAAGGTTAGGAAAAGCCAAAAAAATTATATTGTATTCCATGGTATTGAATTTGATATGTGATTCTACATCATTTTTAAAAAACAACACTTATCACACTACTTATAAATTCCTATTGCATTTCCATTCACAAAATATTTGATAAATAACTGAAAGGAATATTATTAATCCATTCCTTGAATAGAAGCTAACAGTTCAACATCCATAACTTATAAGTTATAAGCTAACAAAAGCTAACAATTCAACATAAATAACTTATAAAGGTGTCCACCCAACTTAAACAATAGAAGTTTAAACTATAGAAGCTTAAACTACCAAATCACCTAAATTATACTAGGAAATCCTTACGCATCCATCACCATAAAATATTTATTCACAGATAAACATTCCACAAGAATGAAACTAACCAAAAATCTATCATTCCAATAATAGACAATCCACTGGAAAACTACTCAGCAAAAGCATAATAAATCCATAGAGTACACACCATAACTCAAATATTGCGCATGCATGAAATTCACCATTGTCTTTCTATATTGAAACAACAGAAAAGCAATAAAAATAGCAAAGTTCTTTTTATCTTGATAACAGTTTCTTGAAGACAGTCATTTTAGAAATTAAAATAAAAAGTCTTTAAAGTATTAAGAGAGCCAAATTAAAGAAAATAACATAAAAACAAAAAACTAAACAATGGTCCCACTCCCAACACCGATTCCTTCACTTTCAATTATTTCTTCCAGAGCCTCCTCCTTCAGTAATGCCTCATGTTCCTTTACTCTTTGCCTATATTCCCGGTACTTGGTGACAATTGCAATAATGTCCTTGCTCCCTAGCATTGTAGTAATTTGTAACCTGGTTCTCCATTTTCCCAAAGCATTTTTAGACTCAACCAACATTTGAGATCTTTTCTCTTCTCTAGATTTATAAGTATTCAGGTAGATCTCCTTTCCACCGAGTTTCAAGAAGGACTCCCATGTCATTGTAGCAAGATCAACTATTTCTTTCTTGAATATCTCTCTAAACTTCAGAGAGATCTCTCTTATATCTATAAATTTTTCATCAAACTCATCAGTAATTTTGAATCCTAGAATACAACACTCTTCTTTAATTTCCACCAACATTTCATAATATTGATCTAATGTGTTATTAATTTCCTTCACTAGATTATCATACATATTCAATTTCCATTCCAATGAAATGAACCAGGAAGGTTCTAGTTCCTTAGGATTATTCACAATTTTCTCACCAATTAATATCTTTGGATCCATATAGTTCAATTCTTTCATTTCCTAAGAGAGCACATAGAGACTAGTTTAATCTTTTCTGAGTTGCTGAAGTTTTGTTACTAACTCCCTCCTCTTGTTAACAACTCAAGTCATAAAGAAGATAGCCTCTTGAGATATTTTATCAATCCCCTCACAAGCAGCTCTGGAATAGCCCAAATTATTTTTAATTTTCTCTATGGTGAGCACATAGATTCCCTCTACCTGATAACTTGAGGCTTCGTTAGATGTAGGAGGAGTGGAAATGGAAGAAATAAAGTTACTCAATGTGGGGATTTGAGATTCCAACTTTATATTATCTTTCCTCTATTCTTCCACTCTTTTAATCAAGGTATTGACTGAATAATTGGCATGGTAGACATCACCTTCTAGTGTTGGAGGCCCCATATCAACATATGTGACTTTGTAGTCTTTCTCTGTGATTTCATCTTCATTTAAATCCTTCACAGGCTCAACAATTTCTAACATTTGATTTCCAAAAGTAGCATCAGTCACTATCCTTGACATCCTCCTAGCTTTCTTAGGTTTTGAAGAGCTTTGAAGTAGCTTTGAAACTGTATCCACTCCAACTGTCATTGTAGGAATATGATTTCTCTTCTTCTCCACCACTTTTTTCAACCATCCCGAGGAGGCTACTACCAGACCAAAATCTTCATTTCCATTAATAGTTTCTTTAGGAGCACTAAGCCTAGGATTGAAAGGTGGATAACCAGGTGGAGAAGAGAGAAATTTAGACATAGGAGTAAAGATATTATATTCAACAATCTCTTGAAAGATAGATTTAGAATTTATAGCCACAATTTTTTCTTGATTGGTCTTCTTCTTAGGGGTAGGAGAAATCACATCGTCTTGTTCATAGATTCTCTTCAACTTGATTGTTTCTTCTATCCTATCTTGACTGAGAATTTGCACTAGAGGGCCTAACAGAGGGTTTCCTCGATGATACACTTGCACCAGATGTTTGCGTAGACCCTTGTTCATTCTTTGTGATGACTTAGGCTACTAAAAAAGACCAACAACTTGCCACCATTTCCCATCCAACTAGTCCTGGGTTCTTTTAATCACTGGGGCAGCACACACCCTCATATCTAAAATTTCACTTTGGCTCCAATCAACCCTAGGGTGGGATTTATCAGACAATTTTTCATATGCAAGATCTATGATTGTTGAATCCTCAGCTACATTTTCAGGAATGTGAAATGACAGACCAAAAGTCTATATTTGTCTTAGTATTAGCCTCATTAAATCTCTTCTCAAAACTTCATTCTCATTGACACAATCTTCAAAAAATCTTTGATAGATGGGTGATGCTGATATAAGCTCCCTCCATAGAGATTCTACTTCAAAAAACCATTACTATCAAAATTAGCTCTCATAGACAAATTATGGATGTTATATTATGTTGATCATCAAAGCTTGCACTTACTCAATAGTCTTATGGGAAATTCAATGAGTGGGGGACAAATTATGTCTGACTGAATACCTCTGGGTTTTTTTATAGAAGGTTGGCTCTTCTCTTGGGGTTTTGAGATAAGGGAGAAAGGAAATGTAAATATAAAACATAAAAGGTGATGTGCCAAAGATTTTACAACATTTCAAACCCAAGTTATTCCTATGATTGATATAAAGGACACAAAATGCCACAACCCCTCATTGTTGGAAAGAGAATGAACAACAAAGGCTAACTTCAAGCACAGTGTAGACTTTCAGATCTTTCCATAAACAGTGTTCATTGAGGTTCGATTAAACATAAAATTTCCTTAGAGTAAAAGAACGATATTCCAAAAATTATAAGAACTATGTCTCCTAATACAACATAGCATAGAAAAATAACATCTTCAAGGAAAATAGAAAAAATTCCAATGACATAGTCCAATTCTCCTAAAATACTATTCCATCACACAAGCATAAAGCATAGAAATCCACTATTTAAACTACTAGAATATAGCTTGCAAGACACAGTGTTTCATTCAAAATGAAAATATAAAGAAAGAAAGTTTGAAAAAGGCCATACATGCATAGTCTCAATAAATTCCCCTCAATAGTTCATGCTTTAGTTAAAACTGAACTTTGAAACAAAGGTCAGATGCCAATCTGACAATAGTTTAAACCTTAATAGATATAATATGCCAGAATAAAGTAGTTCTATAACTTGCTTCTGAAAAAATATCTAAAACCTTAAGAAAACTAAAAAGAAACACTTTTTTTGACAAAGAAAACAGTTCCTCCTTGAAAATACTTCTTATTTTTGTGTCGTCACCCTCCTTATATAGCCTCCAAAGAAAGAAACACTGCCTCAGCTCAGAAGTAATTGTTGCTAGATGTTGATACTTGATAGCTCACAGTCTGATTTGTAAACCCTTAGTTAGGCCACAAAAGATCTTTGCATTAACTCTTTAGCTATTGCATTAATGTCTTTTAGATATTTTAAAGAGAGAATCCTACACATGATCAAATCCTAAAAATAATAGTTCAGAAAAAGAATCCTGCTAACTAATCACATCATTTCAAAGCATTGACTCGAAGCTTCCATCCCAAGAAATAAGAAAAGAGAATCCAGCAAGCTTCGTCAGTCTTCAAAATATATTACTTTAAAAAGACATAGTATTCCTTTGATAGAAAAATGACACGTCACGCAGTCATAACCTTATTCTTTCTGAAGAAATTTTTTGCAACAAATTCCCACCATCCTGACATGTGTCTTGGGCACTCCTTCGAAAAGAAAATGATAAGGGAAAGTCATGCAGCCACCCCATGGCACATTGCCCATCTTCTTTACTGGCCTTACAATATCCTGAACACTTCTAGAATTAAAAAGGAAGCTGAAAACTGGAAGGTTAGGGAAATAATAAGAAAAACCACTTCACAGTTCTAGCGACTCACAAGGGCCTTCGATTGTGGAGGTACGAATCCAACTCTTTGGAAATTCCTAAAGTTTGAGGAAGGAGGAATGTTGCACCTGCCATTCTTCTTCAATTTCCAAAGAGATACTACAAATGATCCTATAGGCTTGATCAAGTTGGAAAACTTCTTTGAAATACATGAACCCCCATCTTACAATAACCACTCCAAGTTAATGATAAAGGAAAGAAAGGGAAAAAATATCACGCTCAACCTCATCAACTGTATGCATCGTGCTTGAACTTGGGAGTTCTGTAGCAGTTTGATCCTTTTGCTTGATAGCCTATGTAATTTTCTCAACTGTTTTCACATTTCCATCTCAGGGGAAAAGGGGAGGTAGCCCGTAGTTGATCAAAACATTAAATTCCTATTTTATCTCTTCAACTCTCCTTGCCAACACCACTTGGCAATCTTTACACCTTTTAGCAACCTTCTGGGAGTTCAAATTTTCACTGGCCTTGATATAGGTTGTTCTTTGATCAATAATTATAGCATCTTTTAAAATCTCATTAGAAGCCACACAAATTCTAGAAATGAAACTTTGTGATTCCATCACTCGAGAGTCACATGTCTGCAGAACATGATTAGCCGTTGAGACAATTTTACCTTTTATTTCCTAGACATCCTTCAAGAATTGAAAGATAGGACTAAGAACAAGAACTACAACTACAATCCACTCCTAATGTGAAGATACCAGTGTTTTTAGCAGTGGGAGAGACCCGGTCTCTGGGGCAACATCTAGCTCTTGAATGAGCTGAGTCTCCTTAGTCTTTACATTTTCCTCTATTTGACCCTTTTCCTTGAGAGCATCTTCCAGTTCAGAAATTATTCTTCGTACCTCTAAATCATGGGTCTGCAATGCATATATGACCTCTTGTTTTTCTAGCTTTAATTTCTCTATGTCTGCATGTGCCTTCCTAATAGCATAAAAAAACTAAGATCAGAAATTTCCCAACTCATTCTGTAAATTTTCTTGAGTACTTTTGTACCCCGTGTTGGTCTGATGTTGGATGGCGAGATCAAATTTTAGCCTCTTAATTTCAACATGTAGTCAAACCTGTTGGCTTTGTGCTTCTTCAAGCAATCTAGAGTCTTCCCCTTGTTTACTCTGAATTTGCATTATGCGGGCCAACTCAACATCCTTAGCTTTGAGCTCTATTTGCAATCTGCTCACTGTTTCCCTTACGTTTACCAACTCTGTCTCATGCTTTTTCAACTTTCTACCCAAATTTTCATAGTCTGAATATACCACCTGTTGGGTTGTCTTAGCTAAGACTACCTTTTCATGTGGACGTGTTTTAGTTATATCTAGGCGTGTTGTCTAGATGTTGTAATCCTCCAGCTGCATCTACCCTTCAACCTTAGCCACGAGTGGTGTCATGGTGTTGATCAAAAGAGAATTTTGCTCCTCATTGTAACAAGCTTTGATTTTCTTAGTAGTCGACAACTCAACATTTTTCATAATTCGCCTATGTTTAGCATTTCGTGAGGCCATCTTTGTTGTGTTGAAATGATCCTGGAGAGTTTGAGGAACATCGACATTATGTGCTACAATAGGGGCACCGAGAGGGAAACCAAAAAAGGTAACAGAGGGGGAGACCTCATATGTATGAGTATGGGGAGAGGTGAAAGGGAGCATTATCATGGAAAAGGGTGGGACACCAAGCTGAGACTCAGTAGGGGATTTTTCGGTGTTGGTAAACATAGACATGGGCAGGCGAAAAGGTGTTTTCTTAGAAGTTGTCAAACCAGGAGTGGGGATTAATACAAATGTTTTAGCTCTTTTAAGAGGGGCCCTTGATAGGATGAATAAAGAGTCAACGACAGCTGAGACAAATGTTGCTCATTTGGGGTGCAGGGTAATCTCAGGAATTTCATTCTAAATAGGGAAAGATGTATTTAGGACTACTAAGTCAGGACCAAAGGACAAAGAATTCCTTTCCAAGGGAGGAGGAGAGGGGGTAATCAAAGATGTGGAAATATGAAGAAAAGGAGTAAAACTCACCTGAACCATAGTGGTCAGCACATCTCGGAAAGAAGACTCCACTTCTTCTTCTTCTCAGGCTGGCATATCGGATATGCCTAGACCTTCAACCTGCCTTCTTTTCTCCCAACCAGAACTGACATGCTCTATACTCCTTGCCACCAATCCCTTCAAAATTTGACCCTCAGCAACTACAATGGATGATGCTCTTGTGGACCATCGGGGCTTCTTTCCTTTACTCTGGGCTCTGGAGGAAGATGGAGCCCACAAATATTTTTGCCTCAAATATCTCCAACTATCAGATTCTTGAGGTCAGTGGTTTTAGCATGAAACTTGTTTTGCATCAATTTTATGGCTAATTTTTGGATTACTGTTGTTGAAACTAGCCTCTTTATCATAAATGTACTTGAATTCCTCATCTTGTGGGAATTGTCCAATAAGAAGGTTGGGAAAATGGTACTCCTATTGGAATCTCCAAAAATATGCCTTCTTTCTTTTGGATCACCCCTTCTTCTTTAGTTGTGCATCAACCGACTTATTTATTGGAAGGTTCCTATCATACTGGACCTTTGGCGTGTAGAAACTTAGCCATTCTGGTCACTTGAATGAAAATGCTTCAAGTTGATGTATACCTACACATTTTCTTGAGTCATGTTCTTCCTTCTTTTGAAGTATTCCCACTCCTCATGCTTCACACTATAAATTCCCCATGGATTATAGTCCCACTTATCACAAATGATGACCAAGCCCAAAGCTGCTAATAGATTCTTGAGTTCCTCTTCACAAAATTTCTTTGTAATCCATACCTAACTATTAGCATTATTAAGGAGTGAATAAAACTTCATCTTGTTTCTTCCTATGTCATAGATCTTGTCAACAACGATCAACTGGTGACATGTTTCCAACGTGAAAACTCTATCTATTGCAAACCTGGGGAGTCAAAAAGACTCATTGGGAAAACCATGAAATTTAATAAATGTGAAATCCACACCTAGGAAGTAATCCACTTGGTTGGGTGAGATCCTTATCCTTTTTAGAACCTCAGAGAGAGAAACACCCCATAAGGCAAGATAAGAATTCTTGGAGTACGAGCCTCAAAAAGTAATCAACAAACCCATAATAATCCCCTGTTCTAGAAAGAAAATGGTTCCACACAGAAACTGGCTGAAGATAGTTCCTTTCATCCAACCCAGATACTAGCACATTTTTCCCAAAATATTCAAAGTTTTGATGTAAAACTAAATAAGCTAAGAAATAAGGGTACCTGAATTTAGAATCAATCTCGTAATTTTTTAGCTGGTTCAACATGTTCTAAGCTATCACCTCAAAAAAATCATAGTGCCTCTGGAATTTTTCTTTCTTTAGTTCAAAAGCCAAGCTGAACTGGAAAGGAAGAACTTGGGCATCATGGTCAAGACCAAATACCCAAGCCAGCATCGAGAATACTACCTGAGTATCCCTCTTGAATATATCATATGATAGAGGGAAGGGAACATGACCTCTATTCAATCATTCCCTGGTTTCTTCTTCATAAAAGTTTATTCTTCTGGCCTTTTCTTCCCCAAAAAGATCCATATTTTCTTCATTGAATAGCTCTAAATCCTAGGCCGTAGGGATACACAGCATATCTCGTATGGCTTGACCAAAAATGGTAACCCTAATCCTACCACTTTGGATAAGCCTTGCTACCTCATTGAATTTCCTGGCACATGCATCAACTAATTGAGGGCATGGATGTACAATGGGCAACATGAACTGCGGAAAACCACAATCCCATAGCCGAAGTGAAAAACCCTCAGATGTCTGATACTTTTCCTTTCTCTGAAATGCACCTTCTCTGAGGCTTTTAGGGTTGAACAAAAACTTAGGATCAAAAAAATTATTGGTGATATCTTGTACTACTTCTCTTTTCATTGGCTTATCCAACGGCACCTTCTTGCAGCACTTGAAAGGTCATTCCTCCATAGCTAGGGTGTTGGCGAAAGAATTCTTCCCAAAAATAATGGCATAACCAGGACGTTGGCTTGAATTTGTAGCCTATCTTCCAAAAGTTGAGGGTTTCTCCATGACTATATCAAAAGTTGCAGAGAACCTCTTAGGGATAATGGCCTCTTGGTCCTTTTCCTTCAAAAGAAAAACATACTTTTAAGCATAATCAATTGTTTTCCTAGTACATGTACTCAAGGCTGCACTATTACTACTAGGCTATTAAATGAAGCCACTAGGATGATATGTGTGAACTAAAGATCTGTATCCCTTGGGAATGTCAAAAACGTTATGAGGATGAAATTAGTACATGCCACCTTTTGCAAAATTCATTCAAACATAAAGTTCTCTAACTTCGTTGGCCTTTTTCCTACTCTCTTTCTATTTTTCTATAATTCATCATCTTACCAGAATGTCTGTTGGCTTGGCAACCCCTATTCAGCTCCTTCCACAAAGGTTGCAATATAGCTTTGGAGGAGAAATTACTAATGACCGAATCAAACGATTGTTCAAGAAATGTGACCCACTTATCATGATTGCATTCAAATGGGCAGTGGATACTGACTTCATTACTGATGAGAACCAGCTTCGAAGCAATTGCAATGTGCTTTCTCATTTTGTGGCTTCACTGCTAGACCTGAATGTGTCCAAACCTATGATAATTGAGTTATGTCAAGAGATGTTTGATACCTCACTGATGGAAGGGCTTGGCGAGATAGTGCAAGTAACCAACCCTGGTTTTGACATCCTGAGCACCATGGACCTCTGAAGGCATGTGGACTTTAGCATAGACATGCCCTAGCTACCCTTTCTCTCTGACTTCCACACTATGGACATTGCAACACACTGATATTCTTCACATCCGATGGCTATTTTTCTACTTTGTGAGTATGGTGTGGAGCGAGTTACAGGACTGGCCTAGAGGAAACACTTTGACTTCCTGGTGCAAAGAAATAATGAGTACACTTTTGGCCTGCATTCATGTCTGTTGTGATTTTTGGCCCTTCTTTTACAACTAGACAAAGAAGAAGAGAAAGAAAGAAAAAGAAAGAAGTCCCGATAACGAGTCTTTTCTATTTCCTGGGTAATGGCCAAGGGCACCTCCTGACTACTTTTGCATGTTACTCCTTCCTTTTGAATCTTTTGCTTTGTAACTCCTTTTGGGTTGGCTTGAGAGAGTCTCATACTTGAATATGAGCCTCGGACTTGCATATATGTAGAATTATCAATAAATATAATACAAGCTACTTATCTCTTAGTGTCCTTAGGTTTTATTCTCAAAAAATACTTTGAAATAATTAAAAAAATTTACATATGGTACATAACTGTTAAAGTTTTTAGAGAACCATGCATTCTAATGGAAAATCTTCAGATAAATATCATTCACCGGTATACCTAAAGAATTTCCTTTCCATATCTTCAAGTTCATATGTGTTATTTTCCTTACATGGACTGATTCAGAAGGATCCCTTCCATAGTGCTTCAAATTTTTTGTGTTGTCCTAGTTTTGTAATATGTTCATCATACTTTAGCACTAAGCTCCCTTGAATTCTAGACTAGAGGTCTTTTTTGTCAAACCATCGCTTGACTGCCTATTTTCTATTGATCATGGCTCCATGGGCCTTTTCTTTGTCTTCCTCCAATTTGAGGAATTCTGCTAGTCGCACTTTGATTCTGCCATTTTCCTCAACTTATAGGGCTTTCAGTATTTGTAGAGCAGGAATTTCTATGGAAATGTGTATTACTACCTCTTTTCCATACACCAACTCATAAGGTGAAGTTTTCAGAATCTACTTGGGGGTAATTTGGTCTACCCACAAAGCCACTCATAGATGCTTGTGCTAGTCCCTTTGTCATTCTGCCCCAATGCATTTAATTAACCTAATTAGGTTTTTGTTGGAATTTACTAGCCCGATCCCTTGTGGGTAGTAATTTTATGAAGTTTTAAGAAAAATTCCATGCCGGATAGCAAAAAATGACATTCTTGACCAAACAAAAGCTCGGGCATTATCAGATATGATGGTTTTGGGTGGCCCAAATCTAGTTACCACCTCTTCGAGGAAATTAACAATCTCTACTTTGTTGCATTCTTTAGGGCTACAACTTTCGTCCACCTTGTAAAGTAATCATTCACCATGAGGATCCACTTGTTTCCAACGTTGGAAATAGGATTTATCATATTGATAAAATCCAGACCCCACTGGGCAAGGGGTTCCTCAATTAAAATTAGGCTCAGGGGTTGAGAGGCATTCCTCCTTTTTCCAACAAAAAATTGGCACTAAGTACACCTCTATACTAGATGATGTGCTTTAGTAAACATAGAGGGCCAATAATATCCTTCCCTCATTATTTTCAAAGTGGTGGTCTTGAAAAAAATGCCCACCCTCTATGTGCAAGATCATGATGGGCCAAAAAGTGGCGATATGATGGGTATGTGTAGGGTATGTGGCTGATGACTTTGTTTTTACCCAAAATTGATGAAACGAAAAGGGTTTTTAAAGGAGATTCTCAAATTTCCACCAATATAAATTATGCTTTATTTTGAATTTAATAAATTATTATTATTCATTTTCTATTTGAATTATTACTAAATTCTTGATTGATAAGCTGATTGAAAAACATCTATAGCTTTCAAATAGTGTCACATTTTTTGAATCTGAAACATGCATCACATTCTATACTTCGCATATTATAGGATTAAAGAAAAAATAATTGAATTTCATGAAGTTTTGAAAAAGTTAAGGTGGTTAGACATATAAGTTTTTATATGTTTTAAAAGTTGTAATAAAAAATTCATAATTAATTATTTACTTGGAAAAAAATTACAAAAAAAATGCATCACATCTGGACATGAGTCCTCTACTTATATCTAAAATATTATAAAAAAATATTATCATTTTATGGTGGTTAGGGTGGTTAGACAGACACCTACTTCTTATTTTTTCCCTGAAATTTAAGTACTATTGCATTGAAATTTCAAATTTTCACCAAATAGATTTTTTTTTAAAATAAACCTAGTAGTTTAGAAACTAAATTCAATTTTCTACAATTCTATTCTTACATATTTTTTAAATAATATACATAACTTATTCAATTTTTTACATTAAGTTGCCTAACTCTGATTTTTTAAAAAAATTTGCCACTTAAGGGCTTGTTTTTTCCATGATGATCCTGCACATACCTCTCAGGACTATGGTGAAATTCATTAAGAACCCTCTTATCATGTAGGTTGTCAAGACATTAGAGTAGCACAACATCATAATTTATTTTAAAAAGTACATCTTCAATTAGTGCATACCTTGTGCCTTGTAGTCGGTAGTACCTCCTTTTATTGGATGAAAAACTAGTTGGGTAATATCCCTTTTGCATGTGCCATGTCCGATTGGCAACACAAGATTCGTCAAGCTTGAATTGGTTCAAGTAAACTCGATCAGTCTCACTTTCAGCCACATGACTCATTTCCTGTGCGGTGTATTCACATAGACCTCTTCCTCAAACTAACTTAGTTGGTCAAATATCCACATCATATTCTAGGATCTTAGTGATCTAGTTTTCTCTTTTTTAGTGATCTCACCTTTAGTGATGTACTCCCACACACTAGGATGTGCTACGAGGATAGTGATTTTATTGGCCGACACCAATTGTCATAATTTCTTCAAAATTTTAACTATGGAAAAACCTTGTGTTTCTACAAAGTTGTACCTCATCTCATACCCTTTCAAAGTTCTGGAATGGAATGCAACAGGATATTCTCCCTCATTTTGATCACCTTTCTGAGTGAGTACTAAAACTATGCTATCCTGACCACTATACACATAGAGTAGGAAATCCTTGGAAAATTTTGGATTAGCTAAGACCGAAGCAGTGGAAATCACTATCTTTATTTGCTCAAAGGCCTCTTTCCCTTCAGAGGTCCACTTGAATGGTAAATTATTTTTAAGCATTAGCATAATAGGCCTTACAATACTAGAGAAGTTAGAAATGAGCCTACTGATGAAATTTTTTTTCCCCTGGAATGGTTGGAGTCCTTTTTGGTTCACTAGCATAGGTAATTCCATTATGGACCCAACCCTTTCAGGATCTATTGATATCCCCTCTTTTGAGACTACAAAGCTAAGTAGCTTACCTCGAGGCACTCCAAAGACACATTTTTTTGGATTCAGAGAAATCTCGAACTATTGACATTTCTGGAAAACATTTTCCAGATGGTCAAAGAGATCATCTTTTGATTTTGAAAAGACTGTTAAGTCATCTAGATATATCAAAATGACTAGGTTAATTAAACCTTTGAAGACGTTATCCATTACTCGTTGAAAGGTTGTGCCAACATTTGACAAGCCAAATGGAATCTTAGCATATGCAAACATTCCCCACTTAGTGGTAAACATTTTTTTGTGTTGGTCGCTCCCCTTCACATATACCTAGTTATATCCTGAAAAAATGTCTAGTGAGAACATTTCAGACCTAGCTATTGTCTACAAAATTTTCTCCATTGAAGGCAAGGGGTAATGGTCCTTAAGTGATGCCTTATTTAAATCTTAGAAATTGACACAAATTCTGATATCACCATTCTTCTTTTGGATAGGTACCATGTTTGACACCCAGGAGGAATGTTTGATTGGATATATTATCTTGGACTTGACCAACTTGGTAAGCTCTTGTGCCATTAATGTCTCAACCTTCGGTTGATAGGCCTTTTCTTCTATTGAATAGGTTTAGACCTATCCTCCAAGTTGATGGTATGTTGAATTATACCAAGGTCATAACCTCTAAGATCATCATAAGTCCAGGCCATAACTTCATCATCCTCATGATATAGATCCCTTAGTCTTTCTTTATCTTTAGTTGGAACCTCCTTTTCGAATTTCAACTTTCTACCACCCTGACATCAAGTTCTTCATAATATCTCTCATCTACCATGAACCTTCATTTTTAGTTTCTTGCATCTTCATAGTCAAAGAGATTCTCGAGGTCCATTTTAATTGGATGACCTACCCATCAAAAAATTATGTTCCTAGGGTTGGAGTGTTAGGAATCATTCCTTCTTTTTGTATGAAGGTAGCTATCTGAGTATCATCATTGAAAACCTACCAATTGTTTTTATTGTTAGGAATTGAGGGTTAGAAAATAACCTATACTACATTTTTCCTAGTTGAGTCAGAAGCTGGTTTGAATTGTGACCTGACTAATGCCATTTGATCAGCTATGTTGTTCTAGGATTAGGAAATGACTTGTACATTGAAGGCTTTGAAACTCTCAATCAAGTCCCAGACTTAGTGTTTATATGACCTCATTTGGGTATTTTTTGTTACTGCTTGACAATAGACTTGGCTCACCACCAGCTCTAAATCTTTGAAAACTCATATTCTCTTTATACTCATTCTTTGTGCAAGGTTTAGGTCATGAACTAAGGCCTCATATTTGACATCATTATTCGAACATAAGAACATAAAATGGTAAGCTCTAAGTGTCTCAGATTCCATTGGAGAGAGTAAACAAACACCCACACTAGCATCGGCCTTACACTTGGCACCGTAAAAAAAAGGGTCCATAGCCAATTACTAGATAGGTCATCAGATTTCTCCTCATCCTTTATTAGTTTTGGAAAAGTTTGATCGCCATCAAAAATTACATATGTGTTGAGCCCCATTGCATGGAAGTTGCTAAATGGATTGGAATCAATGAACTGGTTAAGCAACACGTCTTCCTTAGGAGTTCGCTCACTTGTATCCTCTTCATCCTCTAGCATTTCAACACAATATTTCTCCTGTTGAGATATAGTAGTATGTGCACCTTTGAAGCATAGGAATGCATTTTATGCAATATGTTCTGGATGCAAAGGCTCTAAAAGAATCTTCATCTTTTCTCTATGCTTAGTTCTCAAAATTAAGTGGGACCAGTCAAGTGCCAGATATCCACCAAGTTTGGTGGTGAAATCCCTTGATAGACACATCTCGAAAACTGGTGGAATGTCTATTACTACCACTTCCTGAGTGATTGTTTGGCTCGGGCAGGAGAAAAGAGTTAGAGATAGATCCTTTATCTGACCAATGGTATAGACCTTCTTTCCATCTAGTTGCATGATCCCCCTTTCAAGGGATTCATACTCAAGTCTTAAATCATTTGTTACTTTTTTTGGCATCATAGTCGTGCTAGCCCCCGAATCAATCATATTATTATGAAATATTTTATCTCCTACTATAAGCATTAAAAAGAAAGGTGTGGGATTTTTTCCACTTGCCTCTTTCTCTTCAATGTTGTTCACATTATTTTCATAAGCCATTTCTTTTGGACCCTAATGGGGAAGCTCGGATCTATCATTTCCACTTTGATTGTTCAATTGAGTTGTGCTCACTTGCAAAATTTTCCCTTCCACCTTTAACGCTTCTTGAAGAAGTGTTTTTTGTTCGAGAATTGATATGATGTCCCATAATGACACATTGGAAGGTGCCTTCTTCAATTTCTCCAATACATTAAGCGTCCCAAATGTTTGGGCATTTGGCTTAAATAGTGTTATTTCTTTTGTTTTCAAGAGAGAATGTTCCATCATGATTGGGCTTGGTGCTTTATTTGCCTCCTTTTCTATCCAGTACATTATGTGGCTATGAACAAGGTTGAAAAATGGATGGCGAGGCTAAATTCTTTGTGGGGAACAATTGATGTGGCTGTGAACATGGCAGAGCTTGTTGTACATATTCCCCTATGAGACTTCTTTTAGATCTTGTGTTGTAATCTAACCATACTGACCAAAAACCAATCATCAAAGTTTCATTTTCATATACTGCACCTTCTTCCTCTGACCATGAGAACAATGCTTGGTCAGGTGCTATGTCTACCTCCTGTTCTAGGGACATCCCTTGCAATTGTGCTCCAAAATGAGCATTCTCCATTTTGGATGACCTACATTCATCTGCATTCAGGGGTGGGCCTTTGCTTCTTTGTTCCGCCATTCATCTTTGCATATTTCCCTTCAAGAAATTCTACAAGAAATGACTGTCACTACATGGGAGGCACCACACATCACCCTCTTCCACCAAATTATTCTGGCCTAGGACCAATTCTCTTCTTTAATTGCCTTTTGCCGTTTGAAGTGGAATGGTGACTGAGATTATCTAGTTTGCGGATGTCATATGTTGGCTTCCTCCCTGGGGAAAACCTTGGTATGAGTTATGTTGATAAGGAAGCTTTCTCCCACTGTAGGTCTGAGCATCCACCTTCGAGGGAATTTTGTGCTACTATTTGAGAATGACCAATTCATTAACAAGAGCCCACATGATATTCTTCATGTCGTTAATGTTCGTCGTGACTGAACTTGAACCCGACATGTTCCTCTATGTGGAGGGATATATATAATTAGACTAGGGCATATCCGACGTGTCACCTTATATAGCGAATGTACTTGAATGGGTTCCTTCTTCATATGTTCTGGAGGATTCCACAAACATAGGCATAGGAGGTCAAGGTGGGAGCTTAATAGCATCAATCAGACTCTTTTCTGCTCACACCGCCAACTCATAAGCATCGAGCAAGATATCTCCCCCTATGGAAGTTATCATAACTACAATTTCTAGATTGATAGCCTTTAGATAGAACATGAACTCCATCACAGCTAGGGGTGAGTATTCAAGGGAATCCTCCACCAATTTTTATCGAACCTAGTGTTGAATTTGCTCATGGATTCTCTCGAGGCCCTTTTAATGGAAATTAATTGATGGAATAGTGAAGAGCAGTCTCCCTTTTCTAAAAAATGTTCAAACAAGAATCCTCTAAGCTGGTCCCAAGAGATGATAGAACCTAAGACCAAAGATCGATACCAATCTTGGGCCTTTAATTTAAAATATGTGGCTAACAGCCTTAGAGTGACATTTTCCTCCGCTATATTATGTACCCTACATACCTCTGCTATATCTTGAAGGTGTTTGAAAGGTGTTTTAAAATCTTCTCTAGAAAAATTTGGAATAGACTTGAGGGCATTAGTAGGTATGGCAGGCCATACATCTAGGGGTGTTGGTGGTTGTAACGACCTACCGCTATCCCATGTTGCAAAATTTCTAGGAGCAGGAGGGGATACATGATCCATGGAGAAAGGATTCCTATGAATCTAATATATAGGTAATCTTATCTAGAAATTTAAGCCTCTAGGTGGGGTGGATAAGGCTTTAGATATTGGGATTTGACTTCTCACTTTATTACTCCTTCCAGGCAATATAAAACCTATAGTTCTTCTCCTTCTAGGATTTGAGGCAAGTAACTAAGAGTACTGGAAGTGACCTCTCGAGGATGCTCTCATTTGGACTATGGGCATGAAACTTCCAATTTCCTTCCTTAGCTTGATTTAAGAAATATTTTTGACTTCTAATTAGGTGTTTGGAAAAACTTGGTCCCACTGGGTGTGCCAGAAAAAGAACTATCGATCATCAAAGCTTGCGCTTCTTCTACAGTCTTATGGGAAATTTAGCAAGTGGGGGACAAATTGTGTCTCATTCAATACCTCTAGATTTTTTATAGAAAGTTATCTCTTCTCTTGGGGAATTTATATAAGGTAGAAAGGAAATGTAAATATAAAACATAAAAGGTGATGCGCCAAAGCTTTTAAAACATTTCAAACCCAAGTTATTCCTATGATTGATATGAAGGACAAAGAATGCCACAACCCCTCTTTTTTGGAAAGAGAATGAAAAAAAAAGGCTAACTTCAAGCACAATGCAAACTTTTAGATCTTTCTGTAGGTAGTGTTCATTGAGGTCCGATCAAACATAAATATTCCTTAGAGTAAAAGAACAATATTCTAGAAATTACAAGAACTTTGTCCCATAATACAACATAGCATAACAGAATAAAAAATTCAAGGTAAATAGAAAAATTCCAATGACATAATCCAATTCTCCTAAACTACTATTCCATCACACAAGCATAAAGAATAGAAATCCGCTAATTAAACTACCAGAATATAGCTTGCAAGACAAAGTGTTTCATTCACAACGACAATATAAAGAAAGAAAGTTTGAAAAAGGTCATACATGCACAGTCTCAATAAATTCCCCTCAATAGTTTGTGCTTTAGTTAAAACTGAACTTTGAAACAAATGTCAAATGCCAATCTGACAATAGTTTAAACCTTAATAGATATAATATGCCAGAATAAAGTAGTTCTATAACTTGCTTCTAAAAACAGTTTTAAAACCTTAAGAAAACTAAAAAGAAACACTTATTTTGACAAAGAAAATAGCTCCTCCGTGAAAATACTTATTTTTGTGTCGTCGCCCTCCTTATATAGCCGCCAAAGAAAGAAACACCGCCTCAGCTCAGAAGTAATTGCTTCTAGATTTTGATACTTGATAGCTCACAATTTGATTTCTAAACCCTTGGTTAGACCGCAAGAGATCTTTGCATTAACTCTTCAGCTACTGCATTAATGTCTTTTAGATATTTTAAAGAGAGAAGCCTATACCCGATCAAATCCTAAAAAAAATAGTTTAGCAAAAGAATCCTACTAACTAATCACATCATTTCGGAGCATCGACTTGAAGCTTCCATCCCGAGAAACAAGAAAAGAGAAACCAACAAGCTTCATCAGTCTTCAAAAGATATTACTTTAAAAAGACATGGTCTTCTTGTGATAGAAAGATGACATGTCACGTGGTCAGAACCTTATGCTTTCTGAAGAATTTTTTGCAACAAATTCTCACCATCTAAACACGTATCTTGGGCACTCCTCCTAAAAGAAAATGATAAGGGAAATTCGTAGCCACCCTATGGTGCATTTCATGTCTTCCTTACCGGCCTTACATTATCCTTAACACTTCCAGAATTAAAAAGGAAGCTGAAAACTAGAAGGCTAAGGCAATAATAAGAAAAACCACTTCACATATTCCTTGAGAATTCCTTTAGCTCCCCTGGCCATCTAGTTTTTTTTGCACACAAAAGAAGGGGTCTCCAATGGGAAGACATACCCTTGTTTCCCCATGTTTGTATACTTAATATTAACCGTGGCCATTTGTCGACAAACTTCCAGAAATATCAGTAAATCTTCAAGATGTTGAGGTAATTTAAATGGGGCTTTCTCAAAACACCCTATTCTCAGATAGGAAAACTTATCAAATTAGATATACAAACTCCCAAATTTTGATACAAGAGAAATCAATTCAGGGGAAAGGTGCATTTCTATATTTCCATCTAGCTTCCTCATGACCTCCATTAAAAATGCATCATTAACATGACAAAACTCACCCATTCCAAATTGATTAGTGAACTGAGGAAGCATTTATACATAGGAATATCAGAAGCTGGAGTTCCTTGTGGCTACAACCTAGGTGAAACATACCTCTGACTACCTACAATGTACGTCAGGAAAAAACACATACAAAAAGTAGCAATCTTATGAAAATTAATTAATTGTTTATTCAAATGGAAGCAAATAACTTCATCCCAGTTAATGAAAATGTTCTCATCATAGACTATCAAGATAAACTGGCACATCTAATCCTCAAATAACTCAACTTGTGCATTCCCAACAACGTGGTGCAATAAATCAATAGCATCTACAATTTCTCCCTTAAAATGTACTCTTTTGAGTTTACTCAACAGTTTCGACTTACCTTTCTTTTCAAACTTCAACCAGGTTTTGGCCATAGAGTTCTTACACCCATCCTTATTTGCTTTGAAAAATTGACCTGCCATTGCGATAGACATGTCTTCTATAGGTTCCCTTTCTGGAATCCCTAGCGTGCATGAAATAGCTTCAGGAGAAATTTCTACAATTATAGTCTTGTCTGTGGCTTTAATTTCTTGTGTCTACAGAATGTACCTTCTCGCACATGCACTTATCAGGTCCACACTCAACATAGCTTCTAGAAACCCTCCAGCGTGAGCTATCCCACTTTCTAATATTTTTATATCCAACTCAAACTTATCGTCCCTCTCCAGGCGTGTCCAAAATTTTTCTAACTTAAAAGATTTGAGCATCGTATCCCTTGTGCCAACCCAATGTTCACTCTACATGAGAAAAAATTCATGAAGAACAAATGTTTTCACTTGAGATTCTGAGAAGTATTGGCCTTGCAAAAGAATGAGAATGGAGGTTAAATGTCTGAGTAAAACTTTTCCACCCATTTATGTCATTATTTTTGATAGGATGTGCTTTAAATGCGACATTCAATTTCATTCCTCAAAAATATATCCTTTAAACCTACATGCTTTTGGAAATCCCTAAAAATACAACTCAAGTTTAGTTTGTACATAGCATTCAATGAGATGGAGTGAAGCCACAATAGTGGTTTACAATTGAAATGAGAAAGCAAAAATCACAAAAAATGAATGCATGGAAAAAAACTTGATTTTAGGGGTTTGTATGAACCTATTGGTTCAACTGAACCCATTAGGGGTTCGCTAGAACCTAGGTTCGGGCAAACCCTTTTAATGCTTTCCCACCAAAAATGCCAATAAAACCCCTTATAAAAGGGGGGTTTGAATGAACTCTGGTTCGAATGAACCCCTGGAGGTTCGCTCGAACCCCACTTTAACCTCATCCCCCCTGAAACACAAAAAAACCCTGAATTTTGGCACTTTCGAGCTCAGGTTGAGGACGAAAATGGATGAATCTTCACAAACCCAACTGGAATCAAGTATTCCTCAGAACGAGCTATCCAATGAATATAATTTTAATATGTTTTGGTTTTATTATGTATTTGTTTTCTTAGTTTTATTAAACATAGGCTTTTCATCGAAAATGTAGATCTTTGTTCTGCACATCTGGAAAAATAGCAGATTATTAAAAAAAATTGAAAAATATGTGTGCACCAGACATTCAAGTCTTTGATCCAACAAAAAAAGTAAAATTGATATATACAAAAAAAGTTATGCATTATACGGTCATGCTATGTTTGAATTGTAATTGGTTTGACTTCGAAACTTGATTAAAGAAAAAATATTCAATAAAAAACCATCTAACCAAGTGGAAGCACTAGATATCAAAGTTACAAATCTAAATTCAAAAGAATTAGAATTTTATCCATCATGGAAAAAAAATTATGCATTATACGATGTGCGTCAGTTTTTAAAAATGTTGTTTTTTGAAAAAAATCAGTTTTCATGGGAGATGGAAAAAGAAGGGTAATCTAATTCCAAAGATTTTGAAAAAAATATTTTTAGAATCTAAAGACAAAATGTGATGACACTCTAGTTTACATCATCTTCAAATTCTTCACGGTTTAGCTGCTACAGGTGCTCGAATGTGAAGATTTAGTGAAAAATAATAATTTCAGTGTCCAATTTGGCCAAAAATTGTAAACCACTATTGTGGGATCACCCAATGTCAGATGATGACACCTTTGAAAGGAAAGATAAGTCCATAATGTCGCGTGGTTGTTGAAACTTGGTACCTTAAAACCAAAGTTTGAAGTTTCAAATTTTTCGAAACCTCTGACCCACTGACTAAGTCCACACACCGTAACTCAAAGGTTATGTATGCATGAACTTAAGTTACTCAACAAAGTGAACCATGTCGAGGAATCAGGTAGTTATGAAAATTTAGAACTCTGCAACATGGTTAAAAAACTCAGAGGACTAGTGACTAAGCTTGCTTTTCTCCCTTATTTTGAGTCTACAACCATACATCAAATGTTCATTGAACGGTTGAGTAATTTATGATATAAATAATAGACACAGGGGTGATCCCACAATAGTGGTTTACAATTTTTTTGCCAATCTGGACACTAAAATCATTATTTTTAACTAATCTTCACATTTGGGCACCTATAGCGGCTAAACTATGAGGAATTTGAAGATGATGCAAACTAGAGTCTCATCACATTTTGTCTGTAGATTCTAAAAAAAAAAAATCAAAATTTTTGGAATCAGATTGCACTTCTTTTTCCATCTCCCATGAAAATTGGTTTTTTCTCAAAAAACAACATTTTTAAACGCATAACTTTTTTTCCATTAAGGATAAAATTCTATTTCTTTTGAATTTAGGTTTTTAACTCTGATATCTAGTGCTACCATTTGGTTAGATAGGTTTTTATTGAATATTTTTTCATTAATCAAGTTTTTGAAGTCAAACCAATTACAATTCAGACATAGCGCGATCGTATAACGCGTAACTTTTTTTGTATATATCAAAAAAAAATTGTTGGATCAAGGACTTCAATATTTGGTGCACTCATATTTTTCAATTTTTTTTATAATATACTATTTTTCCACATGTGCAGAACAAAGACCTTCATTTTCAATGAAAAACCTATGTTTAATAAAACTAAAAAAACAAATATTTAATAAAACCAAAACCTATTAAAATTATATTTGTTGGATAGCTCGTTCTGAGGACTACTTGATTCCAGTTGGGTTTGTGAAGACTCCTCCATTTTCATCCTCAACCTGAGCTTCGAAGTGTAAAAATTTAGGTTTTTCTTGTGTTTTAGGGGGAGAATGAGGAATAATGGGGGTTCGTATGAACCCCTAGGGGTTCGAAGTAGGGTTCACTCAAACCCTGGTTCGAGAAAACCACCCTTCAATAAGCATTTCCTTTTTTTTTTGGGCTGGAAATGTGGGCCCAGTAATTAATGGGTTTGCTAAAACCCTAGTTCGGGCGCACCCCTTTTGGGTTCGATCAAACTTGTAGGTTCATTCAAACCCTTAAAACCAATTTTTTTGCCATGGGGTCATTTTTTCTCAATTTTCCTTCCTCCATCAAATCGTAAACCACTATTGTGGCTTCACCCCATGTGTTTTAAAGTTCTTTAATTTTTAACCATTAATGTGCTCAGATTGACATCAAGACCTTTATAAAATGAATTACAATGTCACATTAATAACACAACCATTAATAGCACTAAGCATAATAACACTTAACATTGCAATTGTAAAGGATTTAATAAAAGGAAAATTTACAATGTCAGATTAATAGCACAACCATTAATAGCACAGTAACACTTAATGTTGCAAAAGACTTAATAAAAGGAATTACAATTTCAAATTAATAGCACAACCATTTATTTTATTACAACTAAATTACAATGTCACAGTATTACATAGTATAAATACAAATGTAAGCACAAGTTCCAAGCTTCTGTTGGACCACTAGTGAAAACGTAAATTTAATACATGTGTTTATAAAAATAAATGGGACTTTCCAGGTCAACCATGCGCTCTAAAAATAAATGCATGGGACTTCTGGGATCAACCATGGTGTTTGAAAATAAATGCATGGGGAAAGGCGGGCTAATCAAATTGGGGAAATGGGAGTTGTGAAGATACAAAATGTACTTCTCCCCTTTGAAAATTAGAGTCATGCAGAAGATGAGGGGTTGTAAAATTGTTCCCATCTTCTACTTGCAGCTTTCATGCACTAGGAGAGCACTTATCTCCATCAAAGCTCCTCATCCTAGCACAAAATCTATTTAAGTTAGGTGAACCAAATCAACTTCTTTCCAATTCCACCCATTTTGAACTTGAAGGAAATTGGTCTTTTACTCTATAACTACATAACTATAGGTGGAAGAATTTAGAGTATCCCCAATAATGCCACATCATCTTCTTCCTGAATCCTATTCCTTATTAACCCTACAAAATGAAAACCCTTATGACAATTCAAACATTGCACTCAATAGTAAAGCCTTTAGCCTTCAATGAATGATTTCCATTTTCAGTTATGCTCACTATCCATATTTATGGGCCAATAGTGTTGCCAATAGTGACACTACCTACCTAGTCCCTATGTACACCTCACACGTGTCATGTGTGAGGTTAGGTATAATCATGATTCATAATCACGATTCTTGCAAACCAAAAAACCAACTTAAATTTTAATCGATTCGTGTAACTTAAGCCTTATATTTATTTAAATGTTTAATTTGATTGATGTTTGGACTTTGATAGGCTTGCTACATGCAAAATATACCTCAAGTGGACAAGCTGTTAATTGTCAAAATTTCCAGTGCCACTCAAAGTTCAAACAATATGAAATCATTACAAATTTACAAATCTTGTTTCACTATCCATTTAGTCCTGCATTGGCAGCAAATTATAAACTGTTGATCATTGTAAATCTAACAGTTAAAGGGTAATTCTGGTGGTTTAAGTTTGCAAGATTAGCATTCTCTACATTTTTTTCTGGAATGCAACTATAACCATACATAAAATTTTCATCGAACAGTTGAGTAATTTATGAATTATGATATAAATAATAAACATGTGTTTTAAAGTTGTTTTAAACTTTAATGCACTAGGATTGACATCAAGGCCACGGGGCCGATAACTTAACATTGCAAAGGACATAATAAAATGAATAATGATACAGGGAACTGAGGGAGAAGGTCAACAACAAATTAAAAATAAATAACATTTTAGTAAAACCTAACAAGAGTGACAACTTTTAGTGTTTATAATGTTTTTTTGTCAATTTGAAGGCAACTTTCTTTTTTCATTTGTATTGCTTTATGTTTTACTGTTAAATTTGAATGCAATTATTTCATAAATAGATAATACTTAATTTCTTAAAGGAAAAAAAAATGATTTGAATAGATTCATAGACACTAAACTCAGAAAATAACCCTTTAATATAAATTTATAACAATAATTAACAAAACATAACCATTTATTTATTACAACTAAATTACAATGTCACATTATTACATCTCTTTTTAAAGATGAGTAGTTGTAGAGCATGAAAGCTCTTGTTTTGTATAAATAACATAAGTCACTTTACATAGACACAATTTATTCCAAGTTGTTTCTCATGACAATGGATTACAAATTGATTCCAATTTCCAAGGTTCTATCAATGACAATGTAATACAAATGTGACACTAAAAATAAATGCATGATTCCAAAGCTTTTGTTGGTGAGAACGTAGTACAAATGTGGCACTGAAAATAAATGCAAGGAACTCACTTAGCTAAAAATGCTAGAGAAATGGGAGCTGTGAAGATACAAAATGTGCTTATCCCCTTTGAGAATCATGCAAAAGATGAGGGGTAGTAAAATTGCTCCCATCTTCTACCTGCAGCCTCCATGCATCAGGATAGCACTTATGTCCATCAGAGCTCCTCATCTTAGTTCAAAACCTGTCTAAGAATTCAAGTGAACCAAATCAACTTCTTTCCAATTCCACCCATTCGGAACTTGAAGGAAATTGGTCTTTTACTCTATAACTACATAACTGGAGGCAGGATAATTTAGAGTATCCCCAATAATACCACAACATCTTCTTCCTGAATCCTTATTAACCCAAAAAAATAAAAAACCTTATGATACTATCCACTATCACTAACCCTATTTATGGGCCACCAGTGCTGCTACTTGCCTGATTCGTGCAAACCAAAAAACCAACTTAGTCGATTCGTGTATCTTAAGCCTTACATGTAAAATTAAAATGTTTAATTTGATTCACGTCTGGCTACATACAAACTATACCTTAATCTGACAAGCTGTCAAAATTTCCAAACTCCAGTCACCACTACCAGTGCCACTCAAATGATATGAAATCATTACAAATCTTGTTTCATTAAAGCTATGAGTTGTCCAATGAATCAGTTGAATGTTCAAAAGATTGAGAATTTCAATTAAATGAAATGTAATATGTCGAGGCATTGAAAAGAGAGAAATAAGCCTTGATATCACCACGTGTCTGCATTTAACGATTCTAGTGGTATTCTGGAGGTTTCAATTCACAAGTCTACTGCTTCAAAGATTTACTACCAGAATGCAACTACAACCATCCATCAAAAATTCATCGAATGATCGTGGTTATCTTGATTTTCCTTTACATCCTTTGTGTAAAATGTTCTTAATTTTTTAAGCCTTGGTCCTACGTTCTTCCTAGGCGGTCCCTCTTTTAAAACAAACTTTCTACACATATATTTCTGCCACTTAAGTTCTTCTATCACTCATCACCAAAATTCAACCCATCGGGTTCATTACCACGATGATGAGCCTTGATCTCCCCACATGTCCGCATCTAACAGTTCTAGTATAATTCTTGAGGTTTCAATTTGCAAATCTAGTGCTTGAGAGATATACTTCTGGAATGCAACTACAATCATCCATTGAAAATTCATCAAATGGTCATGGTCCATAATGTCGGATGGTCGCTGAAACTTGGAACCTTAGAACCAAAGTCTGAAGTTTCAAATTTTTTGAAACCTTTGACCCACCGAATACAAAGATGACCAAGAAAGACTTGCAACTAAGGTTAGGAAAAGCACCAAAACCTCGATTTTGGTGAAGTAAGATAGGAAAGGTGGCAAGGACGGTGCATTTATGAAGTGAAGATCGCAGGAAGATTCGAGTTAGTGGACATGATTGGACAATTGATGGGTAATTAATATTGGTATGTGTGGAGTTTGGAGAATTATTACCTCTCGACCCTCGATTAGCAAAGTTAATAATAGATTTTGGCGTGGAGAAGAAGGCACACAAAAAGTCTGAAAGAGTGGTGGTGGTAGTGGTGTAGCTGCAACAGTTTTCAAATGGAGGCCAACTTCACTCTACGTTCAAGGAGGCAATTAAACCCGTTTTATGGTGACGCTTCTAACTAAAGATTAATGTGGATGTTTTTATTCACTGATGGGAGGTTGGTACAAAGTATGCAGATGATTTTGGGGAAATCCTTTGGAAATTTGAGGCATAGATACACCACTAACATAGATGTATACTCCTTAATTATAGCATGGGGTTTGGACTAGGGGGAATCGACAAGCACAATGAGAGAAGTGATGGAGATGATTGTACATAGAGATTTCTTGGAAGGATTAGAATCAATACTTGAATGGGTAGTTCCAAGTGAAGGTTTCAACTATCGAGAAGGCTTTGAAAATGTGGAACTGGAAGGGGCAGAAGGATGCACCCCTTTCATGTGTTGGTCAGAGCATGAGATTAAAAATCAATGCAGGGAAGAAGCAAGGTTAGGCTGGCAAGCTTTGAAGCTCTTTATAGAGCTGATGAAGGTGGAAACAATTATATCACAGTTGAAAGAATAGGAGAAAGTGGAGGTAGAGCGCATGGAAGCATAGGTGAAAGCGGAGGCAAAGTGTATGAAAGAAAAATGACATAATGCGAGGAAGCAAAAGATGAAAGAAAAATGATAGAATGCGAGGAAGTGAAAGATGAAGGGAAAAGCAACAAGGAAAGTTGTTTATGAAACGGATAGCACTAGTTGAATTTGTAGTTTTTGTAGGGTTTTTGTAGAATTAATGCAAGACTAGTACTAAATTTTTGGCTTGTTGGGGGTTGAACCCTAATACGGTTGTATAGTGTGAATATTAGGAAGGGTAAAAGAATGATTGAAAATCTTGTTGAAATATGTAAGGTAGTTACAGATAGTTGTGGAACTGGTTTTAGTTGGGTAGGGTTACTTTTTCTGTTATGAAGCATGTTAAGATTCTTTTTTTGAAAAAACTATTATAGTTGTAGGTGATTTTTGGATGTTTGATGAAAACTAAACAATGAGGCAAATGATGTGATCTTTATTTCCATGCAATATAAAATACTATTACTGACCAAAAAAAAAATTAACGGTTCTAGTGTTATTCCATATTTTTCAATTCGCAAGTCTACTGCTTCAGAGATTTATTTCCGAAATGCAACTACAACCGTCCATCGTCAATTCATCGAATGGTCGTGGTTATATTGATTTGCACTAACACTTCGACACTTCAATTTTTTTATTAGTTTGATATTATGTTTAATTCGCCTATGTTTTTTTCTTAATCATTTGAAAATAGGTTTAATTCGCCAATAAATTTTACTTTTTAGTTTGAAAAAAAGTTTTAATCGCCAAGAAAATTATTTTTTCAGGTTTGAAAATAGGTTTAATTCGCCAATTGAAATATTTTATTGGTTTGAAAATAGATTTTAATCGCTAATGGAAAAAATTTAGTGGTTTTAAAAAAAAATCATTTCGTGAGGATTTTCCATAGACTTCTAGCGATTAGAAAAGATTCACCAATGGACTTTTTTTTTCATGAAAAACAAAAAAATTTGCCACTAAAATTAATATTTTTATCGGGAAGTATACAAGATTCGTCAGGATTTTACACCTTTGTTGAGGGGGGGATTTCTTAAAGTCTTCCCTACCTTGAATGCCATAGAAATGATATTGAATGCTCTCTTGATGATCTTGTAAAGTCTTGGACATTTACTTAACTCTTGAGTTCTTAACTTGATATCATGAAGCTTATTCTTGCTGAGGTGAAATAATGATTTGAGACCTCATTTATTTAGGAAATCCATCTAATATCTTGTTAATTGGATCCCACAGGTCGACATTCATGAAATTTGAACTTAAAACCCAATTTTCTCGCTTAAAACCTTAAAAATAGGCCAAATGGGACTCATATGCCATCCCTAGCATATGGGTCCCACCTAGGTGGGACCCATATGCCCAAGGTTGGGTATGGGTCCCACAAGGCCTTTTTCGAGAGAGAAAGTGTCGGGGTGTGAAGAAATGAGCCTATTTCTATCTTCTGTGACAATAATAGTGCTATAAACATTTCAAAGAATCTAGTAATGCACTCAAGAAAAAAACATATATCTATCAGATATCATTCCCTGAGAGAGAAGGTATTGGAGAATAAAGTCAAGTTGGAATATGTGTCTACAAAGGAATAGATTGAAGATATATTTACTAAGGCTCTTCTGAAGGATACTTTTGAGTATCTCAAGGAGAGGTTGGGGGTCATTGGCCCTCCGAACTAGGTGCACATGAAGGTGCATCAGTCCAATGGATCTGCATATTCTTCATTTATTTGGACTGATGAATGGGTTTACTCTGGAGGGGGAGTAAAAAGTATTCATTGTTGGAGTATGAGTTGCATGGGTGCACTCCTAAGGGGGAGTGATCAGAGCTTTTGATCTTTCCCATTGATGTCAAAGTGGGAGAGAGAGTCATGTGAAAAATAGTAGAAGAGGAAGAGAAAGTATTTTCTTGGAATATTGAGAATGCTTGTCTAATATGAAGATAAAGGAGAGATTTTCTTTGATGGTTTTTCACATAATGTGTTGCCATCAATGAAAAAGGGGGAGATTGTTGCAAGCATGAGCAAGTTTGGTGGTGTTTTCATTAATGTCAACATGCTTCAGAATGTTGCAGATTGTGCATGTATAGTTGAGATGATGTTGAGATGTTGTGAGTACATGGAGCTATCCTTATGGTGTTGCAGATGTGCTGAAATGATGAGCTACCAAGTGCTTTTGAGAATATTAATAAAGAGTGAAGTTAGAGTTATATATGCATTCAGAATATGCTCTAGTATGTGCTTCACGTTTCTTTTATGTTGATCCCATGATTGTGTGGATCTAAAGGGTTGTTGATTGGGATATGTTGGTGACATCTCTTGATTTGTAGCTTCTAGTTTGATGGAGTGTGAAAGTTGTGTTCACTAGTGTGTGAATTGGTTTGGTAAAGTTACTTGTCTATAGACTGGGAGAAATATTTTTTCTCCACAATCCTATGATGATTTGTTTCAGGTCTTGCAAATTTGGAATATGTCTTGAAATAGTGTTCTTTGGGTTTTGGTAGAGGTGTTCGTGGTTTGGTGCTCTGGAAGTTGAGTTTCAAAGTTGTTGTGTGTGTTTGCACTATCTGGATGGATTGTTGGAAGCTGTTCTATGTTTGAAGGTTGTTCACTTTCTGTGGATGTATCTAAATGTATCTGAGATGTGTTCTTGTGCATCATAAATATGTTACGTTGTTTTCATGTTATCTTCTTGCTAGGAAGTGTGTACTTCAATGTTCATTTATGTTTTCATTAGGTTTTTCCAACTGGTGTTTACACTTCATACATGAAGAATTAAAAATTTAATTAAAGAAGCATGTGGTTGATCCAAGATGTTTCTTTTGGTCTTGGTTAAGTGTTTGATTGGTCCACTCTCATTCCTTTCCATTGTGGGAATGCTGATTTGTTGACCTAATTTGAATTTATGAAATGAAGTGTATGTAGCCAACCTTGGAGAAAGTTTCTAAGGTTGAAGATGGTGTAAATGCAAGTTGAGACATGAAGGATTAAATCATACAAATTAACAAAGGAAGCCACAAGTGAAGAGCAGAGTTGTGTGAAATTAAGTTGAGGAAGCAATACTTTATTGTGCTAGATTCCTGAAAGCAGTGAGCTAAAGGTTTTTGCAATCTTCTAATCTAGGCTACAGATGTGTGTAAATTGTTGTGGTGGATATTTCTACTATATTTTGTATCTGTAGGTAGTGAGCCTCCTTGTTGGACAGTGAGTCCTTTCTATAGGCAATGAGCCTTTATATTCAGGCAGTGAGCCCTTGGTAGTGAGCCTCTTGTATTCAGTTTGGCTACTACTTTATATTGTGAGTTAATCCTCACCACAGTTTTTCCCTTATTGGGTTTTCCATGTAAAATTTGGTGTTCATTGTGTTGATTTTTCTTTCTATTATATGCCTGTCATGTTTATACTTAATAATAGAATAGTGTGGTTGTGAAGTTGATAAGAGTGTGAAGTTTTGTGTTTGAATTTGGTGACAACTAATTCACCCCCCTCTCAGTTGTCCTATGCCTTTTAACAAGGTAAATATTATATCAGGTGATGCACTCACATTTTCAAAAGGAGGGATATGCATGAATGAGACCATGTTCACATATTCTAATGGAACTATCTCAAAATATGTAGAAGATTGTGTAACTATATTCACTAAGTGGGAGAGAAATGGATCAGTGTAAATTTACAATTCATTGTTAGCCTTAGCCATAGATTTGTTAGAATTTTATTTCTTCCCATCGAGACAAATAGTATAGTCATCGATGCGATCCTAAATCTTGTGATGCAAGCATGCATCGCTCGGTGTCATGTCCATGTACTTGGTGGAATTGGAAAAATTTACCTGCATCATACCACTTAGGATAAGGCTCAGATAGAGGATGGGATTTTGACAATGTTAGAACTTTATCTTTTAACAATTTCTTTAGAATAGTAGTATATGATTTAGATAATTTTATGAAATGTCTATTGCACCAGTAGGCCATTGTCCTTGGACATAGAGACTATGTTCACAATAGCTTTATTCTTCCCAGAAACTAACACTGCAGACCAATTATTAGAATGAGAGCACAAGGATGAACCCCAAAACTATGAAAAAGAAGGATATTTCATTAAGGAAAAAAATTCTTGCCATGATTTCTATAAGTTGCCAATAAAAAATTCTCCACATCTAAGTCTGATAAAGGATAAGAAAATTGAGATAACAATGCTTGATAGCAAGAAATAAAATCAATCACCTTTTCCTCATCCCCTTTCTGACACTAGACGAGATCTGAAAAGGTCATATTTGGTCTTATGTTAGCTTGGAAGTACCTTAGGAATTGGTTTACCAACTGATCAAGTGAGAAGATAGAGTTATCTAGTAAGGAACAATACCACTCAAGGGTAGTGTCCTTAAGGAATCTTGGAAAGAGCTTAGCCATTAGAGCATCATGATAGAAGAAATCAGTTCACATAACATTGGATGTCAAAATCTGTGTCTAAGGATCTCCATGACCACCATACTTTTCCAATTTTGGGATCTCCATCCCCTAAGAGATAGGAGTGTTTAGAATAGTAATGGATAGAGGTCTATGATGGAAGAAAGGTTGAAAGATAGGTTTAGAGGATGAGGTGGAAGGGTTCACCACTTGGTTTTTCATTTGTCCCATATTCTACAATAAACCATTTAAGACATGGTCAGAAGATGAAACAGGATGAATGAAACCACCACCAGAGCCTCCAAAGCTACTAGTTCCCTTACTAGCAGAAACCCTGCCACTAGGACTAGTATAAGCTCCAAGATTACCGCTAGAAGCATTAAGAGTAGAGGATTTGAAACCCAATGATACCTTGTTTACCTTAATGATGGGGGTCAGATGAGGACTAGAGGTGATATCAACAAAAGGGCCAGCCTCAGTCATACACACTGATACCCTTGGCATCAAGACTTCTAGTTTTCTTTCAACGGCCTCAAAACCAAGGTCTCAGGAAGCACTCGATCTAGGATTGTATGATGGGACATGATTTTCCACAATATTAGCAACACCCCAGAGAAATTCTAGACCTCTCCAGTCCTTATCCAACATAGCTCTTAGTCTATTAACAATAGTAGTGGATTTGGTAAGACTTTTGTCTTTCTTGAGATACTTCTCAATCTCCTCTGTTCTTTGGTTTAGGGTAAGAATTTTCTTTGTGGGGACCTGAAAGCATCGTCTTCCTCCACAAACAAAATGAAAGGGGATGTATGAGGGGTAGGAACATGCATAGTGGCTTCTCCAAAAGCATTGGAAAAACTAGCAGGCATTCCTAAAACTATTTCCTCAAAGGTAGGACCAATAGTGGCCTCCTTAGAATCCATCTCTATATTTCACAAGTTCCTTCTAAAAAAATTCCCAAAAGTCATAGACTGAGTCATAAAGCTCATAAATCTTCATGACACACATGTCTGTAATGCACCCGAGACATGAGTGAAAGGTTCTTGACATGAAGAAACATAAAAAAGGCGTTCACTAAGGTTCACCAAAAATATAGAGTAGGGGGATTCGTCACCCACAAGGCTCTAGGTCACAAGAGATATCTAGGGAATGAATTACCCTAAACTACCTTAGATTGTTTGAAAGGTTAGAGAAAGAGGCCAAAAAGGAAGGGAAAATAGAGGGTTGGTTCCCTTCTACTAATGATAGGTTTTTTTAGAAATGGGTGATCTAACCATAGAGGTTTTAGACTATAGACTAGACAACTCACTTTCTTAGGATGGAAGTTTGAGAACTAAACTCCAGTGTTTAGCGCTAGTTTCTTAAGGATGTGTTGGTGTCTTGTATGGATAGAAGGTTAGATAAACAATTTAAAACACATAGGGCCTAGTTTTGACCCAAATATTTAGGTTCAAAGTTTTAACAAAAAAAATAGAAATAAATATTATAACAAGAAGAATACTTTAAAGTTACTCTAATAACAAAAATGACAAGGAAAGAGTAGGAAAGCTACCATTCCATGCGTAGTCCAATTCTCCAAATGGCTTTGAACGGATGAAATTGCACCTACACACATGGAAATAGGAAAAATGTTAGGTTGTTTTTTGAGGTCTTCCTTAGTCAGACCCCCATTTTGGTGTCTCCACCTCCATGGATAGCCAAGATACAATGATATAGAGAGATTCATAAATGAAATAAAGGAAAAGACACTATCAAATAGAGAGAAAATACATCCTAAATGCTTCTCTATAAGAATGTAATGATGTAAATAAATGAAGAGGAGCAATATCACCTTCCCTTCTACTAGCACTAAATGTCGAGAGAGAAATATGATGAGAGATGACACCTTGGCTAGAGAATGGAGCTTCATAAACCCAAAAATATGATGGTGTTGTAGTAAGAGAGTGTTGTAGAGTCCAAGTAGAATTCAGGTAGCATCTAGAAAGAATGGAGAAACATGAGAATGATCAATAAGAGTTAAGAGAGTCTGAGAAGTGAATTAACAAGAGAGATCAAGAGAGACAAAAATAATGAAGTTTGAATAGATAAATGGAGTCAAACAGACATTTTGTTTTCAGTCAAGAATCAATAGAGAACATTACATTCATGACCAACAAGGAAACGTAATGCTTTTGTAGATTCTAGAGGTAGGAATCTTATTAGGATGATAGCATGACATGTGGATGTCTACATGGCATGCACACATCCTTGACAAAAATTCCTCCACTGATGTAAAAATATAAGGCTACATGGAAGTAACAAGATAACAACAATAGTTTTGCATCATTGGACTTATAAATTCTAAAGTAAGGGTAAATAAATGTGAAATTTTCCTAGGCTGCAAATTTATGCCATTACATTTAGTCAATTATTACCCTTAACAATTTCACACTATATTTAACACTTTATTATTCATAAAATATAATTATATTAATAATTTATTCATTTTAAGGCTAGATTGATAAAATATATTTAATTCTCCCTAGTTTTTAGGCCAAAAATTCTTGAACATAGGTGTTAGATGCCCTAGTTATAGGAATTGGATTTTAAATTATTACCACCTTTAGTGTTGGCCTTTAGTATTTTAAAAATAATTCCTCAAGTTGGCCTCAATCCAAAAATTAAATTGGGATACATGTATAAATAAGCTTTCCCTCTCATTTGCACAATTTACACTCTATGATGAGTGACGAATTATTATGCATAAATTGTGAAGATGCATGCAACCTTTTCTCTACATGCTTACTACATCTCTCTATTATGTTATATGAAATAACCCTTGCATTTATTCAAGTCAATTCAATCATTCTTCATCAAATATGTGTGGGAACCTATGGTGCAACATCATTTCAACAAGGGTTACATGCCTAAGGTAACATTATCTTATGTTATTCATTTATCGCAGTCATTATTATTTACTTTGCCTCTACCCCACTGATGGCACACAATTTATACCATCATCATCATTGTTGTTATGGAGGTGGAAACACCAACATAGGTGTTTTATTAAGGAAAAATCCTATACGACTCAACCATTCCCTTATTTTTGTGTGTACAGGTCCAAATCCAAAACTTTCATTAGCAATAGGTTGTACAATAATACAAAACAAAATTTACTAAAGTGGTCTAACTATTAAACAATATAAAACCATTGGACTAGGGCACCCACACCCCTATCCCTACAATTTAGGATCAACTTTCAACCATAGGTGCCCCTTTATTTGTACATCTTAGATTTGTACTCAATTTTATAATTTTACATTTTTGTTTGTGTGATAATTCAGCTTTCTATATTAGGGATTGCATGAATTAGGTTAATTTCACTCATAAAACATACCTTCTTTGTAACAAACAAATATAACATAGGAAGATTGGATCTCCTTTGGGATAGTTAGGTAATCCTAAAACATTTTCTAATTTTAAGAAAAGGGAAAGGTAGATACAAACTATTTTTCTTGTTTAGATCTAGGAACACTTTTCCCACTTAACATTATGGTGAACCCATCTCTTATGCTTGAATTTTTTCTAATTTATCAGAATATATTCTGAAATATGAATCTAAATATTAGGTTATTTTGGATTTCTTTTTTTCATATACACTCATCTTATGTTTAAAATTCAAAAATAAAGCATTGCACCTCTTTGATCATTAAACACTAAGTATTTTGATGAGCTCAATTTAGGCTATATTTTAAATAATTTTCTGATTTAAAGTGCATATTTTTATATCTAGTTTACTTGTTTAGGGAATTACATTTAAATATTTACATTTGCAAATATTTTATCTTTTCTTTCGAAAGGTAAAACATTTAAAGAACTTTTGTTCTTTGTAGAAACACAAACAAAAATATATTCTTCTAGTATTTCATGAGCATACCCATCTTGTCACCACCTTCTTCCATATTATTCTTCCTAGGAGCAAACATCTGTGACTTTTATTTGATCTATCAACTCCTTTTAATGCTTAAAATCCCCAATTCATGCTTTCATGTGATTCTATTCAACAAATTAGGGCATATTGATTAGAGCTTTGACATACTTCGGATCCAGGTTTTCACAAAAAAGAACATAGCAACATTTTTTCTTTTCAAAAATCTAATCTTGTCATAGAAATTTTTTTCTTTTCTATAAAGAATTTATAATGTCAAAAGGGATATATGGTAGTCTTCAATCAATCAAGATTTTTTCCTACTCATGAGGATATCTTGGTAAGGAGGATATAATCATTGACACCTTTCTTAATTCAAATTATCTTCTTTCTAGTAAGGTGGTAGACATAGATGAGGACTCCAATCTCACAATGGATCCTCCAGCAATAGAATATTGTCAATAAATATTCAACTTAATTGAAGCTATAAATTAAAAAATTGTGGTGCATCTTCATTCTAATGATCCTCAACCAAAAACTTGGATACAATAAAAACATGGTACAATTAGTTTAGGTTCTTGTGAAGCTTACACTAAACCTTTCTAAAATGGGTTTAGGTTTCCAACCTTCTCCTTAGTCTACATCTCCTCATTCATTCTCTACTATATCTATATATTACTCTTATGAGTAGTCAAACTTTTCTTCACAAGAAGACAAATTTCTTCCTTTTCCTCATCCTCTATCAAAGCAAGATAATATTTTTTCAAGGTTTCTCAACTCCTAATTGATTACTCTTCCTCCTCCAACATGTAATAAATTTCATAAACACAATCAAACAAATATTTTTGTTTGTGCATATCATCGAGTGCTTGGTCATTCTACCAATGAGTGCCAGGGCTTGGGAAATAAAGTAAAACTTATTGATGTTGGTGCTATTAATCTTCCATGTGCTAATACACATATTTATTGTAAATATTACTCCATTTTATTATGTTTCTCTTCACTATGTGGCATTCGTAGATCTATGTGTTAAGCCATTTCCATTCATAGTGGTACAATCTCACATGTGAACATAATTCATCAATTATAAAAAATAATGGTCTCTAACATGGTTTTCCTCACCTATACACTTTGGGGGGCAAGGATAATTGGTTTTGGAGGTGTGCATCCTTTTTCTTGAGGATCCCCTCTATTCTTTCTCTCCACTTTCATTTCCTTAAAATATTGACATAGCAAGTATGACAACATTTTAAGGGGGGTATATCACCTATCCATTTTTTTATCATGCATTTATGTTGCTATAATTTTGAATTATATATGTGCCCCCTCCACAGTGGTATTATTCATAATTCACCTTGAGGTGTGGTTAGAAATCCATCCCACGAGACATTAAACCATCCCCCGAGATGTTAGACCATACCTTGAGATGTTCAACCATCCCCATAGATGTTAAAACCTCCCTCAATAAGTAAAAATTTTATGTTCTTCTCACCTATCATAACATAGCTTGTTATCATATGAATTTGTGTACTCTATAATCCACCTAGCATAACACAACCTCTATCCTATGTGCTTTGTAGGGATTTTATTTATCACACGCATGTCCACCTAGCATAACACAACTTGCTAGTCTATGTTCTTTATGATACTTTTACTTATCAAATCCATGGTGACCTAGCATAACAAAAATTGCTAGCCTGTGGTTTATGGGGAGCTTTTTCTATGTATGAACCCTAGAAACAAAGCAAGCTAGTGCCAAATTCTTGCATACTCTATTTGTATTTATTATTCCTTGCCTATTTGTATGCATTTATATTTTATAATTCCTCCATGTCTTTGTTTAATTCAAGATATAACACTTGGTATTGAGACAAACTTCATAGTAAGGTCTCCTTACACTCAAATTTTTAGCTTTACATAGTCTATACTAACATTGTTGTTCTATGCTTCATGATTCATGTTTCAACCATGTTTGCTTCATGTATTCCTAATTTTTAATATTTTTATTCCTTTTATACTTTGTTTTTTCTTCATTTATGCTTTGGGTTTGTATCATGTTTACTTTATGTTTGTATAAGGTTTTTGCTTTGTGTATTCCCTGTATGTTCCATGTTTGCTTCATGTTTTTTCCATGCATGATTAATGCATCATGTATGATTTTTTGTGCATTATTTTTTTGATTCTTTTATGCCTTATGTGTGTTTGAATTATATTGGGAAACATATATAAAAAAAAATTCCCTCTCAATTGGACAATTTACACTCTATGATGAATGATGAGAAATTATTATATTCAAGTTGTGAAGATAAAAGCAACCTTTTTCTATGTAAATTCTTGATAAAAATCTCTATTATGTTATGTGGAATAACACTTGCAAATATTCAAGGTAATTCAATCATTCTTCATCCACTATTTTTGGAAACCTATGGTTTGACATCATTTCAACAATGGTTGTATGCCTAAGGTAACATCATCTTATATTATTCATTTATTGCAATCATTATTATTTAATTTTCCTCTACCCCACTAAGGTCATGTGATTTATACCATCATTTTCATTTCCATTATGGAGGTGAGAACACCAAAACATGTGTTTGACTATGGAAAAATCCTATACATCACAACATTTTCCCTATTTTTTTGTGTATAGATCTAGATCTAAAACTTCCATTAGCAATATGTTGTAAAAGAAGATAGAGAAGATTGTACTAGAGTTATCTAACTGTTGAAAAGATAATCCCTAAGACTAGGGCACCCGACACCCCTATCCCTAAATTTCAAGCTCATATTTCAACCACAAGTTCCCCTCTGTCTACACATCTCATATCTGTACCCATTTTTATATTTTTTATATTTTTATTTATGAGATCATTCATCTTTATAAATTAGGGCTTTCATCAATTAGGCTAATGAATTACACTCATAAAATATACCCTTTGTGAACTAAAGAAATAGAACATAGGTGTATTGGCTCTCCTTTGGGCTAGTTAGCCAACCATAAAACCCTATTTGGTTTGTGTTCCACTATTAAGCAAGGGGAAAGGTAGATTTGGGCCTGATTTTCTTGTTTAGATATATGGTCAATCTTCCCACTTAAAAATAGGTTTCTATAAGATGGGAAACACCTAAAAAACACCTAAAGGCAACTAGAAAGCTAAGAGGAACAATATTATCATTGATCTGGTTATGGTAGTACTTCTTTTGGGACATTCGTGGAAGTCAATTTATGCAGAATAATGAAGGCTAATATTTTGATGTTTGTTGTTGTTCTCAAATCTTACTTTGGGTAACCTTGCTATTTGGTACTTCATGTTGCATGTTGCAAGTTGTTGTATGTCAAATTTTGGTTCTTTGATGGATACTGAAATTGACGATAATCAATATTTGGTCTTGGTTGTGGCATTCTCATCAGCTCCAAAATATATTTCATGTAATTCAAAGTTTTCTATCTCTTGGAAATTATGCTATCTTATGTATGACCTATTTTGGGTCCCTTGGTAACATGGTAAGAATATCTTTTTGTTGGACCTATCTTTTGGGTCTGGTGTTAGCATGCAAGGTCTTATTGAATATTTTAAGATTGTTCTTCATGCTGACATGCCTTGTGGTGATCTAAATTCAAATGGTGTTTTTCCAACCTAGAAAACTATGAAGATATTGTGTGGCTGACTTATTTTGTTCTACAAGCATACATATATATAGAGAGAACATCTTTTTAATTGAATATATAGAAGTGTGGAAGAAGTATAATGTGTGTGAGAAGATAAGAGAGTGAAAGTGTGTGAATAGATAAAAGAGCGTGAAGGAAGGAGTAATCTATTATGGTAGAAGGTTGTGCGAAGGATATGGAAGGAAGATGTGTAGAAGATTCTTAACCAGATCTGGTGCAGATAGAAATTGTGTTTTTAACCAGAATTGAACTCATGTATATGTAGATGCAACTTCATCAGTTCACTTTTTTCAGTGAAACTACTTTTTAATTTTTTGTTTTGTATTTGGGTAGTGACACCACCAGCAGTGAGCAACTTGGTAGTGAGCCTTTGTAAAAATCACCTTAACTGGTGTTTTATAATTGAAAATTAGCATTTTCTGTGGTTTTTCCCTTCTTGGGTTTCCATGTAAATTTTGGTGTTCATTATGCTTGGTGTTGAGTGCATTCATGTTCATAGTTGTTTGATTAATTTTTGATTGGTATAAGTCTGCACTGGATTAATTAAAGAAAAGAAAATTATTGTTGGATAATTGATTCACCCCCACTCTTAGTTATCCAGACTATTCAACAATTGGTATCAGAGCTTGGTACCTAGAGATAGAGCTTAACCGCTTGAGAGATATCTTGGAAATTTGAACAAATGGGAGGAGCTTATCACTTT
>VDFB02000013.1:182607881-182676961 GCA_007258455.2 Sequoia sempervirens
CTTTGCATTCCTATGGAGCCATCTTGTTTTTTCTTGATTTTCAAGCATACTCGAAGCTTTTCTTGCCTCATGAAGCTCAAAATTCATCTTTTGTTCATGAGCTCCAAGCTTATGAAGTTTTTCTTGCATCATCAAGCTTGAAGTTCATTATTGTGTGGTGCCTTATCAAAGTTATTAGGATGTATAACTTTGGTATGGTTTGGCGAGAAGCCAATCTAAGGCATGAATTTTCATTAGCCACTTGCGTGTGAGTGTGAGTGCATATTGGTTGTATGTGTCTCACCTTCTTGGATTACTCACCCAATGAAAAACCAAGAGTTCTAGTGCCTCAGAGTGAGCATGCATTTTCAGACAAATAAACTATATCTGATCCATATCATGTTAAGAAAATGGTCAAGGCTTGATCCAACTCTTTTTATTTTTTCTTACCTTTTTTCTTTCTTTCTTTTATTTATTAGAATTGTATTTTTGTGTATCTTCTCTTGCTACTGTATATCATACACCTTATTCGTGTCCTTTCTTTCTTATGTTAGTTTGACTTAGTATCTTGGATCCTGCGGGCTTGACCACCTCCTCGATCTTTGTTATCCTAGACCATCTATATTGGTACAATTGGGCCCCTCTTCAATGTCTACTTTAATGTGAGTTTGAAGCAAGTTCATCCTCTCACTAAATTGGGGGCTAAATGTAATGAAGAAAAAAGTATACCTTTTCCTTGCTTGATTTGGAAATAATTAATGACAAATTTGAATTAATATTGCCTGGATCTAGTGTTGTAAGATGTTGTAAGGTGTTGCTATTGTATTTCATACACCTTATTCGTGTCCTTTCTTTCTTATGTCAGTTTGACTTAGTATCTTGGATCCTGCGGGCTTGACCACCTCCTTGATCTTTGTTATCCTAGACCATCTATATTGGTACAATTGGGCCCCTCTTCAATGTCTACTTTAATGTGAGTTTGAAGCAAGTTCATCCTCTCACTAAAGTGGGGGATAAATGTAATGAAGAAAAAAGTATACCTTTTCCTTGCTTGATTTGGGAATAATTAATGACAAATTTGACTTAATATTGCCTTGATCTAGTGTTGTAAGGTGTTTTAAGCTAAATAAACCCAACTTTTTCTTAATTTAGTGTTGTAAAGTTTATTTATTTACACCTTCACATTAATTTAGGAGTCTTGTAAACTAAATGGACTTAATCTAGTGTTGTAATGTGTTGAACACTTTCACATTAGATTTAGGGCCCTTTTAAGCTAAAAAGACCTTATTTTTCCTCAATTTAATGTTGTAAAGTATAATTATTTACACTTTGACATTTAATTTCGAGCCCTCTTGCATTTATGGCCTTAATATCATCATTAATAGGCCCCTAAGTCCCTATATTTTGCATCCTAAGGAATATTTCAATCAAAATACTGACAAGATCAACATATAAACTTAATTTATTTACACCCCCATACTTTCTCCCTCCAAAAAGGCCCTATGGGACCCATATGCCACGTTGGGAATATGAGTCCCACCCAGGTGGGACCCATATGCTAGGCATGTGTATGAGTCCCATTTGGCCTACTTTTATCATTTTGAGTGGGAAAATTGGGTTTTAAGTTAAAATTTTATGAATGTCAACCTATGGGATCCAATTAATGGGATGTTATATGGATTTTGTATATAAATGAGGTCTCAAATAATTATTTCACCTAATTAAGAATACTCCTTCATGATATCAAGTCAAGCACTCAAGAGTTAAGCATTCCAAGACTTTACAAGATCATCAAGAGAGAATTCAATATAATTTCTAAGGCATTCAAGGGCAGAGTCTTCATCATTTGTTGCAGCAATTCAAGATCCACCATCATGTCTAGGATATCAAGCATCAATCATGTTATTGAACCAGTGTTGTGATGTTGCATTCAAGATCCAAGGTCAAGCATTGTTCTACGCTTATCTCAAGATCTAGATATACATCCTTCATGGCCATTTCATGCTATATTTCAGATTTAAAAAGCATCATTTATGAGGCATCATTCAAGGTATCATTGTTCATTTTTCATGTCCCATATTTCATGTTTCATACCCTTATTTCATTATCTCATCATTTGGTTTAATTACCTAAATGGGGTTTGACCAAGGCAAACCCCTATTCACTAACAATCAACAAGTTTTTCTCCTCTTTACATTTGTGATTGCAGATCTAGGTGTCTTGGAGCTTGAAGGATAATTGAATATTAGGTTACAAGCTTGGAGATATTTGTTCGAATTGTCCCCTCATTTGCAAGGTTGTAATCTTTACTAAAAAGTCACCTATAACCCTAAAATCAGGGTTTTGGATCCATAAATCAATTGGGAAGGACAAAGAAAAAATTGAAGACCAGATTCAAACTTTGAAGTTCTAGAAAACCCCAACTAAACTCATATGCCAATGTTAGTGTATGATTCTAAGTTTAGGTCATTTTTAGATTTGGCAGTTTCAGATACCCTTCTTCTAGAAACCAGTTCCTACACAAAAACCTAGATCTAGGACTAATATTCCTAGACTAGCATATGAGTCCTAGTAGGCTTAAATTTCAAGTTATTCAACATTTCAAGCCTCCATTCAAGATCTCTCAGGTTTCCAGGTGCTCCTCTATACTTTTCCATTTTTTTGTTCTGATTTATTTGCATTTATAGTTCATTTAGTGAGGTTTTATGCATCATTGAGTTCAATCATTAGATCTTGCATTTCACACATTTTTCCAAGCCCTAGCTTGGTGATGAACCCCTCATTTATCCCCAATTATTCTCTAAACAAACCCTAGGATACCCTATTGTCATATCTCTTTCCCCTTTCTTCATTGGATTGAGATCTCAAAGGTGTCCTTGAGTGTAGCAAGTGTGAAATAGGAACCCTACCCTTTTTCTCCATCCCTCAAAGGTGGGGAGTACTATTTCCATTGCCACAATTCCTATGTCACTAAATTCCTAGGCTATTTTAAATAATGGGCTAAGAGGATTTCCTCCCAAAAGAGATCCTAAGTAGGCCATTCAATCAATGCCAAGGTATTATCTACTATCCTTCGCCTCTTTTTTGAAGGCACCCAAAAATGTTAGAGAAATGGAGGAATACATTCAACACCAAAAAAGAGTACTTTCCAGTAGCAAGGAGAACATGACAAAGTCATAGAACCATATGAATCAAAGATGCTCAACACATAATTTCAACATAGAAAATTATACCAAGGGTAGATGTAAAGGGAATACCCATCTCAAATCTTGAGTTAATTTTCTAGAAATACATAAAGGAGTTGAGGATTAGGAAACTAATAGAATAAAATAATTTATTAGTTGAAGTTGGCACATGGGAATATGAATATTTAGTGAAAAATCATCTATAATTTATCAATTCCAAGGACAAAACTTCTTTGAAGAGGATGGAAAGCTACAACTTTAGTCCTATAATGTGCATAGGCTTATGAGTAGTTAGCTTGTTCCTACCTTAACTTTTATTAATTTATATGATCATTGCTATATTTTATTTAGATAATTAAGTCATCATAGATGTTATATTAAGGAAGTTGGACTAGATGACATCCAAGACATAATTAGAGTATATATAAGAGTTAATAGGTAGTTTATCATCATCATATTGTGAATAATGATCTTATTAGAGATATTTGTAGGTTTACCCTTCAAAGTGGATTATTATTCTCAAATATTATGAAGTAATTTTAATTACTCTCTTGTGTAAGCTATTTAATCACACTTGGCCACCAAATTTATTGAGATTAGAAAGAATGAAACTTGTTTTTGACTAAGACCTGACATGAAGATATTGGGGTTACAATTGAGTATAGAAACAAAATCCATGTGCCATTTGAATCCATATAGTTTTTTTTGTTTTTAATAATAGGGATCCATATGTCCACTTTAATTTACATCCTACAAGTAGATATGGGTATGTGCAGGATCATCATGGAAAAAATAGGCACTTAAGTGGCAAAAAAATCAGAAAAATCAAAGTTAGGCAACTTGACTTAAAAATTTGAATAAGTTATCTATATTATTTCAGAAATATGTAAGAATAGAATCTATAGAGAATTGAATGTAGTTTCTAAACTACTAGGTTTGTTTAAAAAAAAAAGAAATATATTTGGTGAAAAATTGAAATTTCAATGTAGTAGTCCTTAAATTTCAGGGAAAAAATAAGTAGGTGTCTGTCTGACCACCCTAACCACAGTAAAATGATAATATTTTTTTATAAGATTTTAGATATAAGTATAGAATTCATGTCCCAATGTGATGCATACTTTTTGGTAATTTTTTCCAAGTAAATTATTAGTTATGAATTTTTTATTACAAATTTAAAAATATAAAAACTCATGTTTGACCAATCTTTAACTTGGCCAAAACTTCATGAAATTAATTTTTATTTTTTAATACTATATAGTATGCAAATATTATAATGACATGTTTTGGATTCAAAAAATGTGATACTTTTTGAAAGCTATAAATATTTTTCAATCGTCTATCGATCGGACTTTAATCGTAATTTGAATAGAAAATGAATAATAATTACTTATTAAATTCAAAGTAAAGAATAATTTATAATTGTGGAAAGTTGAGAATCTCCTTTAAAAACCTTTTTTATTTCATCAATTTTGGGTAAAAAATTTGTTAGCTACATACCCATCATATTGCCACTTTTTGGCCCATCATGATCCTGCACATACCCATATGACATGGGAATTTGTGATTAGTGTTGAAAATTTTTTATGGTTGAGTTCAGTATCTAAAATTTAGGGTTGGATGCTCTATTTTATTTTTATTAGTAGTAAGCCTTCCTCTTTATATCTAACTCTAAGATGAAAAACTTAAAGCATCGTACAACTAAAATTTCCTACCAAATACATTAGAGTTATCATGTGCTTTTTAGTTTCAAAGGAGATGTAAGAAAGATTCTATTTGATATTATCTTTAAATCTCTCTTCATAGTGGGATTGAACTTATATAAGAATAATGAAAATTTGTAAAAGAGAAGAGATTTAGTTGAGCCTGGTAAGAGAAATTGAGAGAAGTGTGATGTGAATTCCTATGTCTATTAAAACTCTATTTGAGAGATAATTTTATATAGTAAAATACCTAATTACATGGAAAATAATACCAAATGTATGTAATTTATTAATGATAATAGAATTAACACCTAAAACAATGGAAGTAGGGGCCATTATCTTTTAGGAGATGGAGCACAAGGGGTAGGGTACCTCCTATTTCCCTCAAGTTTCACTCAAGGAAACCCTAGAGACCTCAATCCAAGGATCGAATAAGGGAAAAATATTTGCTAAAGGTTGTCTTAAGGTATGAATAATGACTAAAGAAGGGTTCACCACCAAGCTAGGCATTGGAAAGATAATAATTGTAAATGAAATGCAAAGTACCATGAAAGACCTAACTAAATGACCTAGGAAATGAAACTAAAAATTAGGATACCAAACTAAGAATGAACAGAGGTACGCTTGGAAGAATGATGAGGTCAAAACAAGCTCCAAAACTCTAAAAAACTATTATTGGTGCCCACTAGGAATCATACACTAGTTTGGGTGATTTAGTCCTAGACTAGGGTTTCTATGCCAAAACTAGAATCTCATAGTGGTTGATATGGATTCATTAAATCATGGTGAAAAAGGATGATTAATAGTATCACTCTTCTCACATAATCATTCAATAATGTCCTAGGAGTCCTAATTGGATTAACTATCAACCTCACAAGGTGAGTCAATTCTCAACAAGGAAGACCTAGGAGGGGGTTTATTCGGCTTTGAGGGGTTCACCACCAAGAAAAAGATTGGAAAAGACAAATAAGCATTCAACTCACAAAATCTAATAATGCAAGCAAAATGAAAGGTGCAAATGATGAAATTATGCAACAGGGAGTTAGGATGTATGTACTTGCGAAGTTTGGAGATGTTGTGAGGATTTCAAAAATGCAAAGAAGTTGCCAAAATATGCAATGGAGGACTAATATGACCTTACTATTGTATTATTCCCATTGTTTTTTGGGGCAGATGTTGAATCTTTAGATGTTGGAACTCAATCTAGAAGAATTTCTGAAAAATACCCTCGGGAGGGAGGACTAAGACACCTTTAATGTTGTCTAGTCGTGATCTGAATTTATGAAATTTCTAAGTGTGGTACTAAGGCTTGATGTCTTCTCCTCCTTCTTCTCTTATCTCAAGTTCTGAAACCTTCAAATTTGGCTTGTAGGTGAGTTTTCGTCAAGATGACAACTTTGCAATGTAGCTTTGCAACATTGCAACTTTGCACTTCAAATGATCTTCAAGTCTCCAACCTAGATTTGCAATCAAAAATATGCAAGAGAGGGAAAAAATTGTTGATTTTTAGTCAATGGGGGTTTGCCTTGGTCAAACCCCTTGTTTGCAATTAAACCTTGAAATGAAATAGAATAATGAAAGGAAATGATTAATGAACAATATACAATGTTGTAACTCACCAAACCTTTGCTATAAATTCTGTAAAATTGTGAGAAATGGCTGCAATGGATATGGATCTTGAATCAAAGGAATGCTTGATAGGTATGAACTTGAATTTCTTGCTTGAATCAAAACCCTACATCACAAATGTTAGCATAAAAGAACACATGATGCAAGAATATCTTTGATATGATGGATCCAAATACTTGAATAACTGCTTTTGAATGCTCTTGTGAACTCAATTATGCTATGATGAATTCTCTCACAAAAGACGGATTGAATTTGAATGAGGGAACCATGTATTTATACTTATCTATGCTTAATATCTTAAAATTACACAACACCAAGCCAACATATGAATTCATTAATTAAAGGAGGCTAAATTCCGCTAGAATTTGAAATTAAATACAAAAAATAACTCAAGGGGGACTAAGGCACCCTAGGTGGCATCTTAGTCCCAAGGCGTGAAACTTGGGGCATAGACACCAAAAATTGGCCCAATTATAATGCCTCAAAATCAGGGTCCCAAGACCTTTGGGGGAGAAAGATGCACTAGGTGGTGTTTTAGTCCTAATCCAAAAATCAGGGACACTCAAATGAAATCATTAAATTATAATTTATCCATTGGAGAATGTCGGGATTAGTTAGAAAAGATATAATTCATAGGGATTATGGATGAAAAATAGGACCATTTGAGACATAAATAGGGATAAATAGAGCAAGGCAGACCCAAATAAGTGTGAAAATGTAAGGGTATGCATTTTACTACACTACATTTAGCCCCCACTTTAGTGAGAGGATGAATGAATGCAAATTAGGAGGGGTTCAAATGTATGAATGCTAGTAAGATAGGATGACAATAATCAAGAGGGTGGCCAAGACCCCAAGATCAAGATCCTGTGGAAAACTAGCATAGGCACAAAGGAATATGTATGCAGATGATATATGAAGCCATAACCAAATCGCAAACATACACCATCAAAGATAGAAAAAAAGGAAAAAGAAAAAGGAAAAATGCAACAGATCAAGCTTCAACTGGATGTCTAATGTGGTGGACTAGGTCTAGGATGTTTGTCCAAAAGGTTTACAAGTGGAATGTGTTGTCCGCTATGCAAAAAAAATGCATGCTCACAAGGGCTACTGAAGCTAGGTGTCAACTAGGTGAGCCCCAAGAAGTCCTTATCAAATTCATACCCCCATGACTATGATAAGGAAAAAAAGAAAATGCATGCTCACAAGGGCTAGTGAAGCTAGGTGATCACTAGGTGAGCCCCAGAGGACCATATCAAATCCATACCTCAATGAATTTAATAAAGTACAAAAATAAAATGCATGCTCACAAGGGATAGTGAGGCTATGTGTTCACTAGGTGATCCCAAGGGGACCATATCAAAGCCATACCTCCATTACTTTAATAAGTAAAAAAGAAAAACACATGCTCACAAGGGCTAGTGAAGTTAGGTGTTCACTAGGTGAGCCCTATGGGACCATATCGAAGCCATACCTCCATGAATTTAATAAGGAAAAAAAGAAAATGCAACGAGAAAGAGGTATGGTCAAAGGGATTTTACTTAGTTCATGTAGGGTCTTATTCTTAGGAGACATCGTGCCTAATGTCTCCAAGGGAGGACCAATCAAAGGATAAAAGATTCACAACTTAGGGAATGTAGTGCATCACATCACCACTAAGAGGAATTTAATATGCTAAGATAGATCAAGCTCTTGAAGGACATTACTCCCAATGTCACCACAAAGAAGAAAAACACATTGCAAGAAATAAGAAAATCACATAAAGGAGCATAAAAAGGAAAAATGAAAATGAAATCATACCACAATAATGCCAATATATGCCCCCAATTTAAAGGAATTTCTAACACCATGTTGTGAGAAATTACTTTAAATCATCCAAAACATGAAAAAGAAAAAATAAAAGAGGGTTGCCCCTCATAAACACATAAGGGATCTATGGATTTGGGGTTAGTATTTGTTTTTGCTGCAATAATATCAGAGAGCTCAGAATTGTAATCATTCCCCAAATACACATAGAACTAAAAGAATGACACAAAGAGAGTGAAAACAAAATGAAAAACCTTTTGGGTCAACATGGAAAAAAAATAAATGTCTTGACGCCTTGCATCATCCCCAAAAGGAAAACACAAGGAAAAAATGAAATTGAAAATAAACGATAATGAAAAATATTTTGGGTCAACATGGAAGAGACATAGGGTGTCTCGATGCCTTGTGTCATCCCAAAAAGGAAAACAAAAGACAAAAATGAAAATGAAAAGAAAAGATAATGAAAAATATTTTGGGTCAATGGAAGAGACATAAGGTGTCTCGATGCCTTGCATCATCCCCAAAAGGAAAACACAAGAAAAAAATGAAAATGAAAATATAAGATAATGAAAAATATTTTGGGTCAACATGGAAGAGACATAGGGTGTCTCGATGCCTTGTGGCATCCCCAAAAGGAAAACGCAAGACAAAAATGAAAATGAAAAGCAAAGCTAAAAGATTAATGAAAAGAAAAAAGTATACAACACTTAGAAGAGTGAAGGTACAAATAGAGGAATGCACATGGAGAGAGGAAACATCATGGGGGATCACATTACACACATGCAATAAAAAGAAAAAAGAAAGTAAAAGAGAAAAAGATAAAGATAAAAGAAAAGATAAAAGACTAGTATAGCACATGAGAGTCAACCGTCCAACAGGTCATCCATATCCTAGTCTTGTTCAATATATAAGGAATGTAGATCACTAGCGAGAGGGACAACATCAAGTGTGGTACTAGGAGAATCACCAAGTTCAACATGCGATGCATCACTCAGTTTAGGAAGATCATCATGGTTGTTGTCATTTATGCTCATGGAAGAGGCAAATAACAAATTAAACTCATTATACACTTTCTCATCAATTTTAGCAGTTTCCTCATCACCATCCAAGTTAACCACAATAGGAGGATGAATTATAATATCCATAGAGGGTTTTGGTCCTTGTTGTGTTGGAGAAATAACTTCTGTTTGTTTTGGTAAGAGAGGAGGTTCATTGTGTATTTCTTCTATCAAGTTTGGATTTTTTATTTTCAATGTTGTTTTCTTCATTCATATTTCGAGCAATAGCACAATGTCTACACCTACACTCTCTAGAATTTATGTTCCTTTTATTATAGTTTTCAAGTTGTGTTTGTGTAGGAGTGGGTTTGTCAACCATAGGTTCCTTTTTTTCTTGAGAGGTAAGAATAGAAGAAACCATGGAAGTTTGTTCAACCACTTTCTCTTTGGCTTTATAAATTTGTTTAGGAGGTGGATTAGGGCTTGTTTGGTTTTCTCTAGGCCTCTTATAGGAAATAGGCAAGGTTATTTTCATGGATGGGTCTTGGTTTGTTGAAAGGGTTTTAGGCTCACTATTGTTTTCTTCAAGGGATGGAGGTTCAATCATGGGTGGAGGAAAATTCTCAAGGGATAATCTGGCTATGCATTTTTCTTTGAACTTTTGGTAAGATAGGAAAGGGATGTCTTCACGAGGTCTTATAGGTTCCATAGACTCAGGCCAAAAATAAAATAAGGAAAAGTTTCCACAAGAAGATGGGGGACTAAAGACACTATGGTTGATAGTGAATATTTCATTGCTGACTAGAAACTTTAAGCACTTATGGACAATGGATGGGACCACCTTCATGGAGTTAAGCCATTTTTAGCCCAACTTCACACAAAATTGGTCAAAATTGGATATGATAGAGAATGATACATTTAATTTCTTTGTCCTAGTTGTAAAGGGAGTGTGATCGAGCACATCATGGCATGAGAAAAACCATCATGCATTTTAATCCATGCTTTCAGTTTATCATATCTATCTTGAGTAAGTTCATGCACATATAAGAGTTGAACCAATGTGATCACATTCTCTCCATAGACGAGATCAATTAAAATCGTAGGAGTGGGCATGTTATTGATTCTATGTTCTATGTAAAGAGGTCCATCAGGTGCATGTTTGATTGTTTCATCTAAAGAGAAAATAATGTTGGTGGGAATTATGGTTTTTTATTTATGAGGCTTGATTTAAATCACTCCTATCATTGTATTAATAGGAATTTGGTCATTAGTATCCATAGGAATCTGTTCATCATCATAAATATGACTTTGTTTGTTATTACTTATATTCTCATCATCCATGTCAATATTCATCACATCAGGCTTAGTTTCACTAGCCTTAAAAAATGAAATATTATGGTTGGGAATGGGATTGGTAAAGATTTGTAAGTTTTGGGTGGGAGGAGCTATAGAATTATTACCTTTGTCATTCACACCTCCAATTTGGATATGATTAGATTCAATGAGATCTTACATAAAATGTTTAAGATTCTTTCAATGTTTTATACCATGTTCTTATTGTTGGTGGTAGCCACAATAGGCATTGTGTCTAAAGCTCAGAGGTAATGGCTTGCTAACGTCAAGAGGTCGAACAAGAGGTAAGGTAAGCATGATTTTTTTTAATAACTAGGTCATAATGTTGTGAAGTGTGTCAGGTAATGGTGTAAATTATCTTTGTGGATACCAAAAGATATAAGGAGTACTCTTTTTTATAGCAACTACCTAGGTATCAACTGGTTGAGTAGGTTGAGAGGCAGAATTTAATTGAAGGAAACTTTTATTTTGTCATCTAAAAGGCTGGTAGATGTTTTTTTTAAGCTTCATACTTTTCAGGATGGGTACAAAAATGGTTTTCGGTTCACTAATACGTACAAAATTTTGATAATCTCGAAGCGAAGTGCATAAATGAATTAAGGGAATTTCATCATAGTGAGCCTATCTCTTATCTTAATTTGTAGATTTCCTGTGAACATCTTTCAAAGGTGGGAATCAAGAATCTTCACACTGATTTGGGAATAGAGTGATTGGTAGCGTGAAATAAATTCAGTGACTTTTTCACCTTGATTTTTCTTACATCTCATCAAATAAAATAATGTCATTTCAGGAACCGTATGCACTTGGAAATGGTTAATAAATGCCTCAACAAGTTCATTGAATGAATGAATTGAGTTATTTGGTAACACATAAAACTAGTCCAAGGCAATGTCTTTCAAGGATCGAGTAAAAAGTTTAGCCAAAAGTTTGTCCTCAAGGATAAAGTCACTACGCAAAGCAATAAAGGAATTAATATGATTAGTAGGATCCCTCTTTCCTCCATATTTTTCAACTATAGGGATCTCTATACCTTGTGGCATCGAAGTTCTTAGTATCTCCAAGGATAGTGGGTTACTTTTGACATAGTATGAATGTGGACCATTTTGATTTTGATTTATGGTAGAAACTTGACGTTGAATAGATGAAAGGATTTGTAAAAGGTGGTTAATGATAGGATCATTACTTGTGGTTTGTGATGGAGGTGAATATGGTGGTGGTGTGTATGTGTTGGAAGGACCAGTGAATGGATTACTTATGGGAGGGGATATAATATTAGATGCCACATAGGTATAAGGAGTACTAGTGGAAATTTTCGAGGTAGGAAATATATTTCTAGTTGGTTGCATTGTTGTGGTCACTTGAGAATTGGTATAGGTTGGAATGGATGTTATGGTTGAGAGGGGAAGAGTTTGATTTTCTCCTTGACTTTTCACATTGTTTGAAGCTTGAGAACCATTGGTGGTGGAAGGAAGACGTTTTCGAAAGATGTGAGCTATGTTATGCACAAATTCTAGTCTTTTATCACTTTCTACCATGCAGTGAATACTATCTATGGCAGGTATAACAGTGTTGGAAATGTTTTTAGTACTCACACTATCTTGTAAATGAGCTAGATCTTCATGCATTTTCATTATGTTTTCTTGAGGGATATAATAAAAAAAAGTTGAACACTTGGCATAACACTTGTAGGTAAGGTAGGCATAGAAAAAGAGATATCAAAGGTATATTCCATACCTAATGAACTAATACCAACACCAGAAGTAAGAGAGCTTGATAACCCATGATCCACAATGAGTATTTTATCGTGGGATGCCATGAGTCTCCCACTTCATCTAACCATAATATTAGTAGTAGGACACCAAGTACTACATCTCATACAAGGGATAAACCACATAAAGTGCAATGAACACAATATCCTATGCTTGCAATTACACTTGAAATGAAATAAATTGGAATAACAACAATTCTGCAAGTTGAAACAAAGAACTAAAAGCAACCAAAAAAAGCACAAAAAGCAATTTCATATCCTAAAAACTAGAATGTCAAACTCAATAGGGACTAAGATGCCAATAAGGGAATTTTAGTCCTATTGGTGAAATTATGAAGTTCCAGGGACTGAAACAAACAAAAAACAATAGAGAGAGGATTCTGAGTCAAAAACCTTGAGAGGGACTAAGGTGCTAGGAAGGGAATTTTAGTCCTAGTAGAGGTCATTCTTAGAAAACCAACAAATTATGGATTTTCTATTGTGTTCATAGGTTTCCTATTCGGGATGTTGATGTTTAGAAATAGGAAAATGTGCAAATGAATGCAAGAAAAAGTAACTAGTAACAATCAATTGAATGCGAAGTTAATGCAATAAGAATGTTTTGAAATGAATTAAGATTATGAATAATGCACTTTTTAGTTTTTGAATGAAATGAAATGATGCAATAAAGAAAAAATCCAACCTATAAGCACTTTCACTAATGCAAATATGAGAAACCTTAAATGGAATTTTCACTAGATATGAGAAACCCTAGATGCAATTTCACTAATGCAATATGCAATGCAAGAATGAATCAAATCTAGATCTAGAAATTTAATGAACTCCAACTTAGAAAATGAATACTCAAAAGAGTTGGGTTCACCAAAATGAAATGTGGTGAAAAAGGGTGATTAATAGTATTGCTCTTCTCACACAATCATTCAATAATGTCCTAGGAGTCCTAATTGGATTGACTATCAACCTCGCAAGGTGAGTCAATTCTCAACAAGGAAGACCTAGGAGGGGGTTCTTTCAACTTTGAGGGGTTCACTACCAAGGAAAACCATGGAAAAGACAAATAAGCATTTAAGTCACAAAATCTAATAATGTCAGCTAAATGAAAGGAGCGAATGATGAAATTATGCAACAGGGAGTTAGGATGTATGTACCTAGAAAGTTTGGAGATGTTGTTAGTGTTGGATGTTGTGGTTGTGTTGTTGATATGTGGTTGTCATTGATGTCAACACTATTAGCACTGTTCTATTGAAGGTTGTATATGTCGAGAATATTGAGAAAATTGTTAAAGAAAGATTTGCAGGTTTTGACTAGAATAGTGAAGGTCATGAAGGTTTCTTCCTCTGTACATTGAACATCAACTATTGTGGAATAAAGGGTTTATTTTTTAGAGTATCTAGTTCATCTACCAGAAATTTCAGAGGTTCATGTGAAGTTTTGATCGTATTATGAACAGTTGTGCTCTGACAGTGTTTTTGTGGTTTCAGTCAGTACTCCCAATTGAAGCTTATGTGATTTTGGTAATCTCAGTTGTTGCAGATGTTTCACTACTATTTCTTGATGCTCGTGAATGTTTCTAGATCATGATCTATCTTTGTTGCACATTTGCATTGATTGGTGTGCTCGTGGTTGGTGACTTTTTCTCATGTGTGTTTGGGGTTTCATGTTCTTGGAAAACATGATGGTTGTAGTGTGTTGTGGATCCTTGCAGATTTAAATTTGAATGTTTGGCATGCTTGAGGATGTTGTTTTGGGTCACATCATAATTATAGCCGATGATGTTTGATCCACGTTGAAAATTTATTTGTAAGTTTGGGCCGACATTGTAAATATGTTTTATATTTTGGTCGATGATGTTGTTGATGAAATTCATGGTGCAAATATATAAGAGTGGTTTTTTGTTCAAATTGAAGTGTGCTCGGTGTGCTCTTGTGTGTGTATGTGTGAATATCATTTGATTGTAGAGCAGAGTGTGAAGAAGTTTGAGCGAAGTGTGAAGAAGTATTTATGTTCTTAACTGGAACTATAATCAAGCTTTTGTAGAAGCTATTTTCTTAGTTCATACCTTGTGGATCTAATCCAAATTTCTTTGTAGTGTTGGGAAGTGATCCCTCTTGTAATTTAGTAGTGAGCTCTAGGTAGTGTGCCTGAATGCATGTGCATTCCCATTATTTTTCATCATACTTTTAACAGGGTATAATATTGTGGACTAACATCCACTATGGTTTTTCCCCTAATAAGGTATCCACATAAAAAATCTTGGCATTCTTTGTGTTTCTGATTTGCTTATTTTTTATGTTTTATTATTCCTTCATTAGATCTGAGATTAAGTTAAGTTGAAATTTTTTAAGTATTCTGTGACAACTGATTCACCCCCTCAGTTGTTTTTCCTTGTTTTTCCAACAATTGGTATCAAAGCAGGTTCCTTTGAAGAAGTTTAAAAGCTTGAGATGATGCGAGATGGCATCATACAAGAAAGATATTCCTAGATTTGATGGAACAAAATACTCATTGTGGAAAACCAAAATGGAATGTCATTTGAGATGTTTAGGTGAACAATTTTGGAAGATCACAAAGAATAGATATGTTATTCCTCATAATGGTCCTTCCACTCCTAATGAAATTAAAGAGGCTGAGAATAACATTAGGGCTATGAAAGCTTTGCTGAGTGCTCTCATAGATTTGAAAATGAAAAATGTGATAGGTTTGAAGACAACTCATGATATGTGGACGAAGTTGGAAACTTTGTACGAAGGAGATGCACATGTGAAGATGGCTAAGCTATAGAGTTTGAAAGGAAAGTATGAAAATTTGAAGATGGGTGAAGATGAAAATATTTCTTCTTTTATGTAAAAAGTAAATGAACTAGTGATGAGTGTTAGATGTGCCAGTGGTACCCTAGAAGAGGAAGAAATTGTAGCTAAAGTGCTCAAATCAATGCCTCCCTCTTACAAAGCAAAGGATCATGCTATTGAAGAAATCAGATTAGTGAAAAATGTGACAAGAGATACACTAATTAGTAAATTTTTTTCCTTTGAGTTGAGTGAATTTGATGAATCTATTCCCAAGACTGAAACTACATTTAAGGCTACTGTATCTAGAAGAAACAAGCAAATATATGATTTGAGAGAGTGTTCCAGAAAGTCATTCAAGTATGAGGAAGAAATGAAATAGCTTGAAGATGAAGAAAGAGAAGTAGAAGAGTTGGAAGCACTAATTGTGAAGAAAGAAGGCGAAGGAAAAGGTAAGTATAAAGGAATGTTGCCTATTAAATGTTTTTCTTGCAATGAGATAGGTCATTTTGCATCAAGATGTCCTAAAAGAGTTCCTAGGTCTGAGCCTAAATCTAAATTTCAAAAGAAATGTTACTATGCTGAAGGAGTGACTGATGAAGAGTCTAATAAAGAAAATGGAAATGAAGATGAATGGGTGTTCCTTGCTATCAAGGAAAATGATCCGGTGGCTACTGAATTTGCTAAAGTTGAGAAAGCTCTTGCAGCCCGAATTGAAGAAAAGGATGAGTAGGTTATAGACAGTGGATGCTTACATCATATGATTGGTGACAAAAGAAAATTTGTAAGTCTAGAGAAATATGACAATGGGGTTGTAATATTTAGAGATAACAATGTTGGTGTGATTCGTGGCAGAGGCTCTATTTGTCTTGGTGGTAAGCATAACACTGATGATGCCCTTTATGTTGAAGGCTTGAAGCACAACCTATTGACTATTGGAAAGATGGTGGACAAGGGCTATGATCTTCAGTTCAAAGGTGGAAGATGCAGGATACTTGGAAGTTCTGGAAATGTAATTGCCTCAAGTAAAAAGATAAAAGGTAATATTTTTCACCTAAATGCTGCTAGTGAAAGTTGTTTAATTTCCCAAGTAGATGAAAGTTGGTTATGGCATAGGAGGATGTGTCATGTGAATTTTGATAACATTGTCAAGGTAAGTTCCATTCAAGAATTCAGAGATCTACCTAAGCTATTAAAGCCTGCTAACACAATTTGCAAGGAATGTTAGATGGGAAAATAGACTAGAGTTTCTTTTCAGAGAAAACAACATCATTCAAATGGATTATTGGAGCTGGTGCATATTGATCTATGTGGTTCATCTAGAGTCAGAAATCTTCATGGAGAAAGTTACTTTATGTTGCATATTGATGATTACTCTAGGATGATATGGGTTGCTTTCTTAAGAGAAAAATGTGAAGGATTAGAGAAGTTCAAAAGTTTCAAAGCTATGGCAGAGAATGAGAAAGGTCTAAAAATCAAATGCTTAAGGTCAGATAGAGGTGGTGAGTTCACTTCCAGGGAGTTCAATTATTTTTGTGAAGAGCATGGAATTAGAAGACAATTTTCTGCTCCCCGAACCCCTCAACAGAATGGAGTTGCCTAGAGGAAGAATAGAAAAAATTTATAGATGTTTCTAGAACAATGATGATTGAAGGAAATGAGCCTCACATCTATTGGAGAGAAACTATAAATACTATTGTGTACACTTTAAACCAGGTAAATGTCAATGGTAATTATGGTAAGACTCCTTTTGAACTATGGTTTGGTTATAAGCCTACTATTAAATATTTCAAGATCTTTGGAAGCAAATGTTATATTAAGAGAGATGAGAACATAGGAAAGTTCGATGCAAGAAGTGATGAAGGAATATTTGTAGGTTACTGTACCAAAAGCAAGGCCTACCGATGTGATAATAGAAGATTGAGAAAAATGGTTGAAAGTGCAAATGTCAGAGTAGATGAGGATTCTGCTAGATCATCCAGATATTGTGGATATGATTTCAGATGAACAAGAAGATAGTATAGACAAAGGGAAGAATTATCAGACATAGAATCAACTTCAAATTGTTCTGATAAATCAAGAAATTCGAGAAGTAGAGACAAGTGCAAGTGCAGAAGAACCAGAAGTTTGAGAGAATACTAAAGTTCCAAGGTATGTAAAGCTAAATCATTCTAAAAATAAAATTATAGGAGACAAGAATAAAGGTGTGCAAACAAGAAGAAAGATTGTAGAAGAGTATTACCTGATTTCCAAGATTGAGCCTAAAGATGTCAATGAATCTTGCAATGATGAACATTGGATGGAGGCTATGAAGGAAGAACTAATGCAGATTGAAAAGAATGATACATGGATTATTGTTCCCAGACCAAAAGACAAAAATGTGATTGGTACTAAATGGGTCTTTCAAAATAAGTTGAATGAACAAGGTGAAGTGGTCTGGAATAAAGCAAGACTGGTATGGAAAGGGTATTCACAAATGGAAGGTATTGATTTTGAAGAAACCTTTGCCCCTATTGCCAGAATTGAAGCTATAAGACTATTTCTTGCTTATACTGCATATAAGAACTATAAAGTCTATCAAATGGATGTGAAGTTAACTTTTCTGAATGGTGAGCTAGAAGAAGTATATATTGAACAACTAGATGGATTTAAACTAACTGATAAGGAAGACATGGTTTTCCGATTAAAGAAATCTCTATATCAACTCAAGCAAGCCCCTAGAGCCTGGTATGCTAGACTAGATAAATATTTACTAAATCTTGGATTCAATAAAGGTACTATTGACAACAACTTGTATTTCAAATTGGATCATGACAAAGAGTTGATTATTGAGGTCTTTGTTGATGACATTATTTTTGAAGGAGATGATAATCTATGTATTAAGTTTGTTGATGAAATGAAGAGTGAATTTGAAATGAGTATGACTGGAGAGATGAAGTTCTTTCTAGGATTGCAAGTTACTCAGTTTAGACAAAGGAATTTTCATATCTCAGTCTAAATATGTGAAAGAACTGCTGAAGAAGTTTGGCATGGATGACTCAAACCCTGTTGGTACTCCCATGGTAACTAGATGCAAGTTAACACAAAATGATGATTCTCCTACGAAAAATCAAACAAGATATAGGTCAATGATTGGTGGATTTCTCTACTTAACTCATACCATACTAGATATTATGAATATTGTATGTATGGTTGCTAGATTTCAGGCTGATCCAAAATAATCTCATGTGACTGCTGTAAAAATAATCTTCAAATATTTGAAAGGAACAACTAATTTTGGGCTTTGGTACCCTAAGGATGATGATATTACCTTGAGTTCATATACTAATGCAATTTGGGCAGGAGATGTATATGACAAGAAAATTTACTAGTGGTGGTGCTTTCTTCCTAGGGAAGAAGCTCGTGTCTTGGTTGAGTAAAAAGAAGAATTACGTTTCTCTATCTACTGCTGAAGTAGAGTACATTGCTGCTGCAAATAATTGTACTCAAGTGATGTGGATGAAACAAAAGCTGAAAGATATCAGAGTAGTATATGATGAGCCTATTGCCATATACTGTGACAACTCAAGTGTAACTAACATATCGAAGAATCCAGTGCTACACTCTAAGACCAAGCATATACCAATTAAGTTTCACTTCTTGAGGGAGAAAGTGAGTGAGAAAGAAGTCAGAATGGAGTATGTGCCTGCCAAAGAACAAGTTGCATAAATTTTCACCAAGTCATTGCTGAAGGATACTTTTGAGTATCTCAGAGGGATGCTAGGGGTAATTGCCCCTCCTGATATGAACTAGAGATGCATTTACTTGCATCAATCTATATGCTTCAAAGCAATATTATGATATAGATTGATGTTTCCATGGCTGCTACTCAGGGGGAGTAGTCAGATGTGCAGATATGTGGTTCCGAGCTTGTATATGGGAAGATAATGCTTATATTTTCCATTGATTTCAAACGGGGAGAAGATTCATGTGAAAAACTACGAATTATTTGGGGAGAAGAGCCTTGTGGGATGAAGATCATGTAGAAGAAGTTGAGGAAGAAGAGTAAAAATCTAAGGGGGAGTAAGTGGTTGTTGAGAGTTGCATTGATGGTGTTTTTCACATCATGTGTTGCCATCAATGCCAAAGGGGGAGATTATTATATGTTGTGGTTGTGTTTCTAATATGTGGTTTTCATTGATTTCAACACTATTAGCACTATTGTATTGAAGGCTATATATGTCGAGGATATTCAGAAAATTATTAAAGAAAAAGTTGCAGGTTGCTAATGGAACAATGAAGGTCATGAAGGTGTCTTTCTCTATACGTTGAAGATAAACTATTGTGGAATAAAGGGTTTATTTATGAGAGTATCTAGTTCATTTACTAGAATTTTTAGAGGTTCACATGAAGTTTTGATCATGTTATGAACAATTGTGCTCTGATAGTGTTTTTTTGGTTTCTATGAGTACTATCAATTGAAGTTTATGTGAATTTGAAAATCTTAGTTACTACGGATGTTTCTTTATTGTTTCTTTATACTCATGGATGTTTCTAGATTGTGCTCTATCTTTGTTGCACGTCCACATTAATCAGTGTGCTCGTGGTCGGTGATTTTTTCTCCAATTTGTTCGGGTTTTCATGTTCTTGGATGACATGATGGTTGTAGCGTGTTGTAGATCCTTGGAGATTTAGATTTGAATATTTGGCATGATCGAGGATGTTGTTTTGGGTCACATCATAATTCTAGCCAATGATGTTTGATCCACGTTGAAAATTTATTTGTAAATTTGGGCCGACATTGTAAATATATGTTTTATATTTTGGCCAACAAAGTTGTTGATGAAATTCATGGCACGGATATATAAGAGTGGTTTTTTGTTCAAATTCAAGTGTGCTCGGTGTGCTTCTATGTGTGTATGTACGAATATCATTCGATTGTAGAGCAGAGTGTGAAGAAGTATTTATGTGCTTAACTTGAACTATAATCAAGCTTTTGTAGAAGCTATTTTCTTAGTTCATACCCTACGGATCTAATATGAATTGCTTTGTAGTGTTGGCAAGTAAACCCTCCTATAATTGAGCAGTGAGCTCTAGGCAGTGTGTCTGAATGCATGTGCATTCCCATTATTTTTCATTATGCTTTTAATAGGATATAATATTGTGGACTAACAACCACCACAGTTTTTCCCCTAATAGGGTTTCCACATAAAAAAATCTTGGTGTTCTCTATGTTTCTGATGTGTTGATTGTTTATGGTTTATTATTCCTTCATCAAATCTGAGATTAACTTAAGTTGAAAAAGTTTAAGTATTATGTGACAACTGATTCATCCCCCCTCTTAGTTGCATGTCCTTGTTTTGCCAACAATGAGGATTCTGGAAATGCAAATAAGCTACCAAAATGTGCTATGGAGGACTAATATGCCCTTAAGTACTATTGTCTTAGTCCCGTTGTTATTTTTTGGGGAAAATGTGGAATCTTCAGATGTTGGACCCGAATCTGGAAGAATTTATGAAAAATATCATCGGGAGGATTAAGATGCCTTTATTGTTGTCTTAGTCCTGATCTGAATTTTTGAATTTTCTAAGTGTGGTCCTAAGGCTTCATGTTTTCTCTTCCTTCTTCTCTGATCTCAAGATTTGAAAGCTTCATATTTGGCTTGTAGGCGAGTTTCCGTGAAGATGACAACTTTGCAACTTTGCAACTTTGCACGTCAAATGATCTTCAAGTCTCCAACCTAGATCTACAATCACAAATATGCAAGAGAGGGAAAACACTGTTGATTGTTAATGAATGGGGGTTTTCCTTGGTCAAACCCCTTGTTGGTAATTAAACCTTGAAATGAAATAGAATAATGAAAGGAAATGATTAATGAACAACATGCAATGCTACAACTCACCAAACCCTTGTTATAAAGTCTACAAACTTGTGTTAAATGGATGCAATGGATATGGATCTTCAATTAAAGGAAGGATTGATAGATATGGACTTGAATTGCTTGCTTGAATCAAAACCCTACATCACAAATGTTAGCACAAAAACACACATGAATTTTTTTTTGATGCTTGATGAATTTGATATGATGTTGGATCTTGAATTGTTGCAACAAATGATGAAGAGATCTTCCCTTGAATGCTCTAGAAATGCTCTTGTAAACTCCTTGAATACTCTTGTGAAGTCTTGGAATCCTTAACTCTTGATAGCTTAGGTTGATTTCATGAAGGATTAGGTGAAATAATGATTTGAAACCTTGTTTATATAAGAAATCCATCCAATGTATCATATATTAGATCCTAGAAGCTGACATTCATGAAATTTTAACTTAAAACCTTAGTTTCCCACTCAAAACCCTAAAAAGGGGCCAAATGGGACTCATACGCCACTTGTGGTGTATAGGTCCCATTTGGATAGGACTCATACACTCAAGGTGGCATATGGGTTTCACCAAGCCTTTCCAAAAATGTTGAGGAGTTGGGAAATTAAGTTTATTTATTGATCTTGTCAGGATTTCAAGTTAAATAAGCCTCAAGATGCATAAAATAGGGTCTTAGAAGCCTATTAATGATGATATGAAGGTCATAAATGTAAGAGAGCCCAAAATTTAATGTGAAAGTGCAAATAAATACACTTTACAACATTAAATTAAGGAAAAATTAGGTCTCTTTAGATTTAAAGGGCCCTAAATCTAATGTGAATGTGTAAAACACATTACAACACGAGATCAAGGTGAAATTAGGTTCGTTTTAATATTAATCATTCCCAAATAAAGTGAGGAAAAGGGATAATTTTTCCATTACTACATTTAACCCCCACTTTATTGGGAAGAGGAACTTGCTTCAAACTCACACTAAAGTAGACATTCAAGAAGGGTCTTTGTGTACCAATGCGGATGGTCTAGGATGGCAAATATCAAGGGAGTGGTCAAGCCCCTAGGATCCAAGATTCTACATAAAACTAGCATAAGCAAAAAAGGACACACACAAGGTGTATGATATGCATCATCAAGATACAAAAACATGCAATGTCAATAATTGAAAGAAAGAAAAACAAAAACAAGCAAAAATAAAGAAAGGTGGATTAATATTTGACCATTTTTTGAACATGTTCTTGATTAGATCTAAGTTTTTTGTCCAAAAATGCATGCTCACTCTAAGGAAATGGAACTTCAGGTTGTCTAATGGGTGAGTATCCAAAAAGGGTGAGACACATATGCACATGGCTGGCATGCCCTTACAAGCTAGTGGCTATTGGAACGCCATGCCTAAATTTCGCTTCCCATACAACTAGACCAAAGTTATACCTCTTGATATATTTGATAAGGTGTCACACAACAATGAAATTCAAGCTTCATGAGGCAAGAAAAACTTCATATTCTTGGTACTCATGAAGAAACAAGATGGCACCACAGCAAGAAAAGTGTATTATGCAAGGTGGCCATATAACCGAAATTGTAAATGAAAAATAGTGTAAGAAATGTTTAAAGGGATTTTTCTTAGTTCATGTAAGGTACCTTATTATTGAACATCATGCATAATCTATCTAAAAGAGTAAAAGTCAAAGAAATATCACACTCTAAAGAGGAAATCAAACACAATGACACCACCAAGAAAAGGACACATCGCAAGAAGAAAGAAAATCACATAGTAAAACATGAGTGTCAATGTATGCCCACACTTTAAAGCAGTTAATAACACCATTGCTGTGAGAAATTTCTTTAAAAATTAGAAGAAGACATGAGAGGTTATTCAAAAAGCACTATTCCAAGTGATATTTTCTTGAATGAAAATACATCATGAAGAAAGGGTTGTCCCCAAAACTCATTATGTCTCATGCAAGCCAACTTAAGGCATGCCACCCACATCCCAAGCTTTCTCTTATATATATAAATGAAAGGAATTCAACTAGCCAAAAGAGACAATGACAAGTGACATATGAGAAAAAGGTTACTTAACCCCTTGCCCCAAATTAATGCAAGAAAAGGATGAGTTGAGATGGGAAATGTGAAAAATTGGTATCAATTAGAGGAACAAGGTGCTTCAACACAAGGAACAACACCACATTGCTTAAGAAGTATTTTATTACTCAAAACTTTACATTCATTAGTAGAATGACCATGAACTCTATGATATGTAAAAACTGAACTCTTTTTGTAGAATTTCTTTTGTGTTCATGGACAGAGAGATATCAACGATCTTGGAGGAGTCTCAACAAGATCCCTCTTGATCAATAGTAGATGTTACTTTATTTTCTGACAAAGATATCTCTTGCTTAGTACAAGGTGTCACACTTACACAAGGCTCTTTAGATTGTGAGATTTTGTACTCTTCTTTAAAGGAAGCTGTAAAATTTGATGAACTCTAATCATTAGTATTTTGCGTGATGACACTTAGGTTAATCTGGGATTTCTCTGTTTCTTTCATTTCTTTCAAAGGATAATAATCAAGACCATGATTTTACATTAGTTTAGGATGCACTAATGTTAAAGTTGGGTTAGAAGGATCTTTTGTGATACTGTTGACATTAAGTGAAGGTTTTTTTCTTTTTCTTTTGAGGGACAATAAGTAAGACCACTAGTATTTTCTTGCATGTGAGGCTGTATAGGGACATGTATACCTTTTTCTCTATCACCACATCCTTTTCCACTATAACCAAGTTGTTTCATAAATTCATAACCTTTTCCATAAAGGTTTTTCATTTCTTTCAGATTTAGTGGTTGTTCATAGTCAAGCTCATTGAAGTTTGTTTTATAATTTATTTCTTCTTCTAAAGTGGTTGAAGTGGATGATTTCAAAGGGTCTTCCAAATTTTGTGTTGAAATTGCTGCTTTTTCTTTTCCCTTTTTAAAATCTTTTGTTATGATCTTGTATTGACTGATGAATGTAGGTGTGAAATCCAATGATCCCAAATCATCTAATGTTATCATTGTGAAGGGTTTAGGACATCTATCTTTTTGTTTTTCTTGCATGGGTTGCACTTGTGTAGTTGGTGTCAATGTTTCAAAAGGATTCTCCTTTCCTTTCTCAATGTTTAAACAACTATTTGGTTTAGATTCAACTTCAATTGTATATATTTTTTTTGTTATAAACGTACTTCATTTTACGATGAATGGTAGAAGGAACCCCATTCATTGCATGAATCTAGGGCCTTCATAAAGGAAGATTGTATGAAAGATCATGAAGCATAACATGGATTGGTGTTTCTAATGTGGCCTTTCCAAATATATTAGGTAAAGTGATCACATAAAGTGATTGTTTACCTACATTGTCAAATCCCTTAATAGATAAAGATTCAAGCTGAATTCTTGATCTATCCATACCAAGCCTATCCAAGAGGGTTAGACTACACATATGAAGGGAAAATATATTGTCAACAAGGGTTCTTTTTATTGCCAACCTATTATAGATAGCTATTATTATGAAAGCATCATTTTTTTTTGCACTTCCAAAGGAGGAAGCTCACTTTCGTGGAAAACAACATTAAAATTTATTTCTTGAATCATGAATGCTATGTCATTCAATTGCACATTAGGAGGGGTAGGAACTTGTTATAAAGAATTTTGAATCATGTTAAATGGTAATGAGGGGAGGCTTGAATAAGATCCCGTAATGATATCTTAGCAAGAGTATTCTTAAGTTGTTTAATAAGATCATACTCTTTTCTACTTTGTGAAGGAAAATGAGGGACACTAGGAAAGATAGGGTTAGGTAATGGGAGGGATGTTGAAGGTGTTTGTCTTGGATGAATGTTGTTTCTAGTATTATATGTATGAGCAACAATATTATAACTTAGCTGTTGTAAACCATTATTCCTAGGTGGGTTCAGGATAAGTTTGGGTTTGTTTTGAGTTTGTGGTAATTGCGAGGGTGGGTAAAGAATTAGAGGGTTTTTTGGATGTCCCACAGAGTATGTAGGAGTTCCATTAATCAAGCGAGGTCTAATGGACACTTATGGGTATGTGCAAGATCATCATGGATAAAAGAAGTTGTTAAGTGGCGAAAAATTATCAGAGTTAGGCAACTTAGCATAAAAATTTGTATAAGTTATTTATATTATTTCAAAAATATTTAAGAATATAATCTATAGAAAATTGAATGTAGTTTCTAAACTACTAGGTTTATTTAAGAAAAAAAATCTATTTGGTGAAAATTTGAAATTTTATTGTAGTAGTACTTAAATTTTAGGGAAAAAATAAGAAGTAGGTGTTTGTTTGACCACCCTAACCACAATAAAATGATAATATTTTTTTATAAGATTTTAGATATAAGTAGAGGACTCATGTCCCAATGTGATGCCTATTTTTTTGTTATTTTTTTTTTCAAGTAAATAATTCATTATAATTTTTTTATTACAAATTTTAAAAAATATAAAAACTCATATGTTTGACCACCTTAACTTGGTCAAAAATTCATGAATTTTTTTTTTTATATAATCCTATAGTATGCGAAGCATAGAATGTGATGCATGTTTTAGATTAAAAAAATGTGATACCATTTGAAAGCTATAGATGTTTTTCAATTAGCCTATCAATCACCTGGACTTTATTCATAATTCAAATAGAAAATGAATAATAATAATTTATTAAATTCAAAGTAAAGCATGATTTATATTGGTGGAAAGCTAAGAATCTCTTTTAAAAACCCTTTTTGTTTCATCAATTTTGGGTAAGAAAAAAGTTTTCAACCAATACCCTACACATACCCATCATATTGCCACTTTTTGGCCCATCATTATCCTGCACATACCCTAATGCATTCATAACTTAAGCAGTTTCAATTTGATTTCATTCTAATGAAGGTGAGTCTAGTGTGATATTTTCACCATAATTCATGGAAGTCACATCATTATTGTTTGAAAGAAATGTGTCAATTGTCTTGTTTTCTTCCACCATTATATCATCCCTAGTAGGAGAGTTTTTAGGAGAGAAAAAAACTAGATGTTCATGGCATTCAATGTTTGGTTCTTCTAAAATGACCTCAACATGAATAAGGGAATTATCAATGGTTGGATTGTCTTTTTTATCAGTAATGGTTTCCCTAGGGGAAGAGAGGCAGCTAAGATTCTTGTGACTCTCATTGCTTTGAACTTCTAACATCAAAGTATCTTCTTTACCAATAGTAGAGATATTAGGAGAAGGTCCAATTTGATTGTTATGATTTTCCATGATTTCAGCCTTGCTTTCTAATGTCATATTCTCTTGTGCCCTAATATCTACCCTAGTAGGAGAGTTTTTAGGTGAGTAACAAGCAAGATGTTCATCACATTTCATGGTTATGTTTTATAAAGTAGCTTCATCACAAATATGGGAGGCATTGAGAGAAGGAGAATCATGTTTGTCAATGATTGGATCTTTTTTTTCAAATAGATCTCTCCAAATGGTAGGAGCATTAGGAAAGGGAGGAACAATATTTTCATGACTTTCAAGTGTATCTTCTAACACTAAACTATTCTTCATGACTAGGAAGGATATTAGGAGAACCATTGTGATTATTATGGTTATCTACAATTACATCCCTATGTTCTATAATGTATTCACAAGTGGGAGAGGTAGGATTGTCATAGCTCTCAATCATTAGAGAAAATCTTAACACCAACATGTCCTCCTTATAAATGTAATTTTCATGGTTGTTCATGATTATATCCTTTTTCAATAGAGAATTCTCACAAGTAGGGGAGGTGTTGGGAGAGGAATGTAAACTAATTAAAGTAGTGTAAATGATTTCATCTTCTATTGTTATAATATATTCCCAAGGGGGATGAGGAGAACGATAAACAAGACCTTCATGATTCTCAATGATTGCATCTTCTATTCACCAAGATACCTTCATCACTAGCAGGAGAGGTATTGGGAGAAGAGAAACTATGATTATCATGATTGTATATGCTTTCATATTCTTCTATCACATCATTCCCACAAATAGGAGAGGTATGAAGGGGTATAGGTTTAAGGAAAGCATCAACATCTTCACTCTCTTGCACTAAGAGACTCTCATAACTAGGGAATGTATTGAATGAATGACTAACATTCTTATTGACTAATTTTTTCTTTGCAAACTTGGAAAAGATAGATACCAACATTTGTGAAAAGTAATCTATGAAAACTTAAAATGTAAAGAGACTTAAAATGCTATGTAAAGACCTAGAATGAAATGTGTAAATGCAATTTTTAGATTTTAAACAAGGTAATTTACTGATTACACTATGCAATAATTTGAAAATGAAATGTTGTAAATGCAAATTTGGAATAAATAAATGTATCAAATTACCAATTTAGGATAGATCTAGTGAAATGCATGTAATATCTAAACTCAACCAATTGAAGCAGATAACTAATGACATCAAACAAAAGTGAAAAAACAAGATTTTCAATGTTGTAAAAGGTAGTTTTAGGTTTGTTTTGGGACTAATTATCCTAGAGGGGCATATGAGTCCTAGTCATGGTTTTTGGAGGGGTCAAATGCTGAAAAATGCACAACAAAAAATTCCCAGAAAGCAGGCAAAACAACCTGTACTAGGACTAAATCACCAAGAGGGGTGTATGAGTTCTAGATTAAGGTTTTTGCACTGATTTCAATATATTATGAGTTGTTTCTAAGGTTTATAGCTTGTATGATGTATAGACTATTTGAAATTGCAAAATTTCAATGAAATTAAATGATCTAAGATGCAAAAATGTAACCTATATGCATTTTCACTAATGCAATATTTTGAAACCCTAGATACAAATTAACTAATGCAAGACGTAATGCAAAGTCAATACAAGATAGATCTAGGATTATGATGCACTCAAAATCATAAATAATGTGTTATAAATGTAGGTTCACCAAAATGAAACAACAGAAATAGGGTGCTCCACCTTTGAGGAGATGAAACATAATGAGGGGTTGTTATTTCACTCTTGTTTCATTCAAGGAAACCCTACAGATCTAAATCCAATGATAGAATGAGAGAAAGAGATCTTGCAATAGAGTGTCCTAGGGTTTAATTAGAGACTAAAAAGGGGTTCACCACCAAGCTAGGGCTTGGGAGGACAATAAATGTAAATGACATGCAAAGTACCATGCAAGACCTAACTAAATGACCTAGGAAATGAAACTAAAAATTAGGATAACAAAATAAGAATGAACAGAGGTTCACCTGGAAGAATGATGAGGTCAAAACAAGCTCCAAAACCCTAAAAAATTATTGTTTGGTGCCCACTAGGACTCATATGCAAATCTAGGCGATTTAGTCCCAGACTAGGGTTTTTGTGCCAAAACTAAAATCTCATAGTGGTTGAATTGGATTCACTGAAATCTAGAAAATGTGTTGTATTGGGACTCATACGCCATAAGTGGTGTATCAATCCTACTCTTCTCTTTTGTAGGGTCAAGACCTGAATCTACTCTCTTATCTCTGCTCTTCCATGCTTCATTTTTGGATTTGAAACCTTTATTTATAACCCATAGGAGAATTTTTGTGAAGACAACAACCTTGTGATGACTTGATAATTTTCTTCAACCTTGTAACCTAGTTTTCAAAGGATCTCTAAGCTCCAAGACACCAAGATCTACAATCACACATGTAGAGAGAAAAACTTTTTGATTGTTAGGAAATAGGCGTTTGCCCTAGTCAAACCCCATTTAGGTAATTAAACCTTATGATGAAACAATGAAATATGAATATGAAACATGAACAATGATACCTTATATGATGTATTAAGATGTAAGTCAACAATCTAACATGAAGTGGCCATGTAGAATGTAGATCTTGATCTTGAATATGACTGTGAAACAATGCTTGCAAATGGATCTTCAATGCTACATCATAACACTAGCTCAAAAACATGATTGATGCTTGAGGAATTTGATATTATGTTGGATCTTGAATTTTTGCAACAAATGATGAAGAAAGCTTCCCTTGAATTCCCTAGAAATGCTCTTGTAAACTCCTTGAATACTCTTGTGAAGCCTTGGAATGCTTAAATCTTGATAGCTTAGGTTGATATCATGAATGATTAGATGAAATAGTGATTTGAAACCTTGTTTATATAGGAAATCCATCCAATGCACCGTATATTAGATTCCAGAAGCTGACATTCATGAAATTCAAACTTAAAACCCTGGTTTCCCACTCAAAACCCTAAAAAGGGGCCAAATGGGACTCATATGCCACTTGTAGCATATAGGTACCATCGGGATATGACTCATATGCTCAAGGTGGCATATGGGTCCCACCAATCCTTTTCAGGTGGAGGAAATGTTGGGGAGTTGAGAAATTAAGTTTATTTATTGATCTTTTCATGATTTTAGCTGAAATAAGCCTTGAGATACATAATATAGGGTCTTAGGGGCCTAGTAATGATGATATAAAGGTAATAAATGCAAGAGGGCCCAAAATGTAAGGTTAAGGTGTAAATAAATACACTTTACAACATTAAATTAAGGCGAAATTAGGCCAGTTTAGCGTTAAAAGGGCCCTAAATCCAATTTGAATGTGTAAAACACATAACAACACTAGATCATGGTGACATTGGTTCCGTTTTAGTGTTAACCATTCCCAAATCAAGTGAGGAAAAGGGATACTTTCTTCATTACTAAAACACCATTAAAGAATATTAAAGTTATAAACTAAATCAAATATAATATTAAAACATATTGAAGGTGTGATTGTGCCTTGAGTTTAAACCTATGTGACTTTGATAGACTAATATCTAGATTCATAATAGATTAATTAAAAATTTACTTTTGATTATGAATTTTAGTTGGGGTAGGATTTATATTGTTGAGAAAGGTGTATTGTATACCTTATACAATGCTTATAATGTAATTATATTTATTTCTGGTGCACCTAGGAAATATCGGGGTGCATGCATCATATGTGTTAGAAATTCTTGGAGATACTTGGTATATTGAATGCGATGTCAAGAAAAATATTTAATGTGGGTTGCACATTGGAAAAATATTTAATATTAAAAAAATAGTACCAAAAATGGAAAACATGGTACCAAAAAATAAATTAAGAAGGGGAAATAGTTTTGTAAGCTCATGGTTTAGAGGCATACGGTTGATGTTATACAACTTGTTTTTGTGGAAGCTTACTTTTATAAATGAAATCAAATGAATAGTTGTTGAGTTTGGATTTTTTGCTAAGGTTGATTAAACATCTCTTAGAATTTGCATATGTGAGGAGAGGAAGCTTGGATTGGGATGTGTGGTTACATAATTCTCATTTACTTGTTCACATGGAGTTAAATTAGGGAGCTTCATGTTTTAAAATCCTTGAATGGAGATTCTATTGTTGTATTGTAATCTTTGGTCATGGGATAATACATTAAGTGTGTGAATGCTTTTCGAGGCTATGTTTTTGACCTTTAATGGTTTTCTTAGGGTAATCTTGAATCATCTTGATGGCACATTTTTCTATTATTTTTTATTGTGGATTATGAAAGTCTAGAGCTATGTCACCCTTTGGGCCAATAAAATATTTTTAGGTGAAATAGTTTCACCATAAATTTTTTTACGAAAAATAATTCTATCCTAAATAGTTATAGGAAAAATAATTTTAGGTGAAATAGTTTTTCCTATAACTAATTGGGATCTATGTGGCACAAGGATATTTAGGTGAAACCATTTCACCCAAAAATATTAAATTGACACAAATCTAATTTTTCAATTTAAACTAGGTTGAATTTGCATGCAAGTTTTTAGTTGAATTCTTTTTGGGTGAATGAATTTTTGTTGAAACTCTTCCACATAAACTATATATGTGCCAACCTAACCCCTCTTTTGGGATAGTTTTAATCAAAATTGTTGGTAGTGTACATGACACATAGTAGAAATTACCACAACTTCCCACAAAGCAAGTGTTGAGCATGTTGTTGACAAGGAAGATACATTAAGGGGTGCCCTATAAGGTTCATTTCTCTATAAGAGACTAGGTAATAATATATGTATGTAATAAATGACATAATAGATCATATATGATAGACCAAAGATCATAGAGATAGATAGAGAAAGGACTGTAATACATAGAAAATACTAAGACCTACTTATATAACAACTATATGAATATATATGCATATATATACACACACACATGGAGTTATATGGATTCAATGGATATATGTGTTATGGATGACTCTTGTGCACATGTTTAATTCCTATATAAGCTAGTGTTAGATAAGAATTCCTTATCACTCTTACTCACTTAAACCACTATATCCTTTGGGGTATAAAATAAATACATCATGGATACTAGGGTATAGATCTTTAGACTGCACTTAGATTAGTGACAGAAAAGGACAACCCATAAAGATATTTTTTATAGACACTTATCTTAGGTACTACCTCTATGAGAGGGGGTAGGAACTTAAGGGCTGACAAATAAAAAGCAGGGAGGGATCTGAAAAATATCTCTAAAAAGATGTAACTATTCAAAACTAAATCACCCATGGGATATATAAAGACTAATGGAAGCCTAGACTAGAAAGACCCATGGGAACAAGAGATAACAAAAGGAAAAGGGAGATAATTAAAAGAATTATGTTGGGAATGGAGATAAATGTAGAAGAAAGGAGGTTAAAATATATTCAAGAAAGACAAGAAATATACTTCAAAAGAATGGAGGAGGCAGAAAAGAGGACAAAAGGATAGGACTTAGAATTCATGAAAGAAACTAATAACAAAAAAGTTGAGCACACCATTGTGGGTGCTGCTAAGTGCACTATTATGGGTGCTACCAAAGAAGAAAGAGAAGAGTGTGCCATTGTGGGTGTTGCTAGAGAGGATATAGAAAAGGTTTCACAATTAGGTTTTACATAAATAAAATAAGCCAAAATATTCAAAACATAGAAGGTGAAATTAAAGAATATGGGAATTACAAGAAAGAAATGCAACAAGCGATAGAAAGAATTATGACACCTCCTTTAAATAAGACACCAATTATTCATCCAGAATGGACAAATACCTAATTAAAGATAAATGAAGAGTGGATGTCACTAGAAACCATAATACAACAACACTGAAACATAACATTTTATGAAGATTACTTGGATGAATTAGTAAACTATAAGAGTATAGAAAATAAGAGGTGATGATGTGGTAATAAATAAGGAAAATTATATGAAATCAACACCCTATAAATAAATTTCATGACCAATTAACCAAATGAAACTTACGATTAAAAAAATATCTCCAAGAATGATTTTTTTTTGAATATACACAACCCCCAAACCAAGACTCACCCTTAATACCGTTAAAAGAAAGAAGGATTTTTGTGGAGGAAATAGAGCAAAACCTAGGAGAACAAACGACAAGTGAACAACAAGGAGAAGGAAACAACATAAACATAGTGGGTGGATACAATTTTGATATAGGATATACAAATGATGAGTCAAAAGAAGAACCAACCATAAACACCACTACAAAATTACCCATGTTTGGATAATATACAATTGAAGTAACCGAACATGTGTTTATCCTAGAGTCTCTATGGAAAAGACAACACTTGAGATGACACAAAACTAGTTGACTTTGTTGGATTACTTCATGGAGAAATGTTAAGATGGTATTAGAAAATATACCCTAACCATAACAAAGATTGGGAAATAGTAAGACAATAATTCCTAGAAAATTTTGCCACCCCAGATTTACCTAGATAGAAGAGGTTAGTAAACTCTAGGAATTAACACAAAATGAAGATGAAACAATCAAATAATTTGATAAAAGATTTAAAGAAGCTACTAGATGACTAGAAGAACCATTCGAGGACAAAAGAATGATTGAATGGTTCATTTCCATTATCTTACTAGAAATTAGAATAGCATTAATGGATGAAAATTCAATACATATTTAGAATCAATTATATTTGCATACTAGATTGAAAACCAATCCTAGTGCAAACAAGACAAGGAAAGAGAAAACAAGTAATTGGAGAAACTTAAACTAAGATTAGAGAAATTAAGACTCCAACAAGAAATCATGGAAAAAAGAGAAGTGTATGTGCCAAGACCCAATACATGGCACACCTACTGTGGAAGGGAAGGTCACATTAGAAATGAGTGCCCCAAGGAAGTAAGGGAAAAGAAAGTAAATGTATTATGGGTAGACCTACAAACAATACCCAAAAAGGTAAATATAGTCTACTGCTGTGTTTATGGAGGGTGGGACAACCATGACATCGAAGATTCTCCATTACAATTATTTTAGTTAAGAGAAGATTCTACCACAAGTAATAAAGAACAACAAACAATGGCATATGTTAAAGGTTTAACAGAAGGACCATTATACAAAAATGATCATGGATATAAAATCCCACCATGGTAAAATAAAAAAATTCCAATTCTATACAAAACTATCCAAACTAAGACAATTATAGAAACAATGGCTAATTATGTGGGGACAGTAGTTGAGGTAGAGGTGGGAGAAGATATAATTATGCTACATGTTTTAAATGTGGTAAACCAATAAACCAAGACATTTTGTGATAGAATAGTGGGGAGATAGAAAGAAACCTTGTAGATTCTATGGTACCACAAAACATAATGTGCTCAACTATGATAGAGCTCAAACCTTCTATAGAATTATGGATTCCTAGTAAAAAAGTGATGAATTACAAAACCTAAATCAAAATAGAGGGGAAAGACTACTACGAAAAGAAAAATCTCATCCAAAGGCATCTTGGAGGAATTAATAATGAGAAACAACTAAAAATTCTTGTTATTGAAGGAAAAATTACTCTTAAAATTATCACCAACCCACTTAATGAATGAATTTACATATTTAAAATATTTTCAAATACTTTGAACTACAAATGAGCCTTTTATTTTATTAAAGTAGATGTAATAAAAATGTAAAGGAAATTGATGCCCTTCTAACACTATTTTTCATAAGGTTAGCCTTCCTCAATGCAATGCTTGAAAATAATCTTCTAGGCTTTAAACTCTTGAATAGCTTTGATGGCCCACTTAGCACAAAGCACCCAACTCTACTTTCTTATCTCTCACTTTATTTTTTAATAGGTTTATAGTAAGATATTAATTATTATGTATCCAAAGTAGTACTCAATTAAAGAATTGAAATATTTATAAAATCTTCCACATTCTTAACCTATATCTTATCTATTAACTTGAGGTTTTGCATATTTATACATTTTTTGAAATAGCACAAGTTAAGTTACCTTATGAAAATAAATCCAACAAGAATGACCATATGGTATCCTCTCTAAAGCAAGTCTAGATGCAATAAAAATGGAATGATATTATGCGGCAACAATATTATCTAAACCAACATTGAATAGTGAGCCTAAGGAAGAAGTAGAGAATGAAATAAGAAAACACATTCATGCATAGAGAGGAGTTCACATTAATATTTTAATAGAATTTTGACTTTTAGTACCTTGAGAGTGAAAATCAATGTTAATACATTATAATAGGTCTTTGATGAAGGCACGACCCAAGACACAGAAAATAACCCACAAACAAGAGAATAATTTTATTATTCAGAAAATGGAACTTCTTACATGCAGAGGATCTTAAATCCCCAAGTTTTTACAACACATGCAAGTTACAGAAAGCTACAGAATCGCCCTTTCGCAATATGCGAGCTTGTCCCAAAAAAGTTACCCAAAAATGCTAGAAACCCACCCATAAATAGAGCTCCTCTTTAGTTTGGAGCCAAAACAACATTAAAATTTGAGTTTAGGTGATTTGGTGCCAAAAATTACAACTTGAAGTTCAAATTTCAAAAGAACATTTGCAATTGTATCTTCTAGAAAGTGCGCCAACTTCCCAGGGCCATAACTTTTGATCCGGGGCTCCGATTTGTGAACCATTTGAACCGTTGGAAAGGTCTCGAAGTCAAGAACGTGCTTGATATTTGCTACGCCGATTTTGGCAAGTTTTGGGGCCATTCCAGAATATCTAAGTGCCTCAAATCCAACTCGAAAGATTTTCAGGTGCAAATCTGAGAAACTAAAACTGCAATATCTTTCAACCCATGGATAGAAAATAAAAACCATAAATTGGGAATTTCATTATGACAAAAAGGGTATCGAAAAATGTAAAAACATTTGAAAAATGATAAACTTGAAATTTAACTATTTTTTGGGTGATGCAAGATTGCCCTTACACCACCGGATGCTCCTGCATCAGACACCCAGGGTAATTTGAGAAGTGACCCGTCACATCTCAGATGGTGGAGGAAAATCCAAATGGTCAACCTCTGCCTTAGGCAACCAGGATGAATCTTCAACAGGCCTTCCTTTCCATTTCACCAGATATTCTTCATACTCATGTTCTTGGTACTCCTTCCCACACGACTATCCAGGATTTCTTCAATCTCCTTTTCGAAGTAGGTGCTAGAATCCCATTATTTCCATCATTGGTACTTCCTTTGTGCTACCTTCATGATACTCTGTCAAATCTGAAATGTTGAACATAGGGAAAATGTTGAATCCATCTGACAACTCTACCTCATATGCATTCCCTGAATCATGCCTCTTCAAAATTTTATAGGGACTAAACTTCTTCATCTTCAATTTGTTATATGTTCCTACTGGAAACCTTTCTTTCCTCAAGTGGACCATCACTTCATCACCAATCTGAAACTCCTTATACCTCCTCTTCTGATCTGCCTTAGCCTTATACTATATATTCATCTTGTTAAAATGTTCTCTTACCTTCTCATGTATATCCTTGATGTGTTCTGCAAAATCTTCGGCTTCATCACTTATTTTCTTCTCTTGGTCCATCTTCCTCAATTAAAATTTTGTTCTGGGGCTACCCCATACCTGTCTGGAATGGTAATCTACAGGTGCTTCTATTGATAGAATTATTATGAAAATTACGCACAAGGGTAGATCAAGTCACATCGCGGTTTATCTCCTACCAACATCTGATAGGTTACCCGAGACTCTGTTAACAACCTCTATTTTCCCATTTGTTTGTGGATGGTGTGAAGAACTGAACTTCAACTCTATCTTCAGCTTCTTCCACAAGGTCCTCCAAAGTACCCCACAAATTTGGTGTCACGATCTGAAACAATACTCTTTGGCAGACCATGTAGCCTCACCACCTCTTTGAAGAATAAGTCAGCAATGTGGACTGCATCATGGGTCTTCTGACATGGAATGAAATGTGCCATCTTCGAAAACCTATCAACCACCACAAAGACTGAATCATTCCCTCGTTGTGTCCTTAGCAAACCAAGAACAAAGTCCATATATATCCTCCACTTGGCCTTTTGGTATAGAGTAGGGGTTGATATAGCTGTATTCGTAACTCCTCCTTTGGCCATCGACATACCCTACGACTTTGTAAAAACTTCTTCACATCCTGTGACAAGCTGAGGCCAATAATATGCTCAACGATAATGGCAATGGTCTTATCCAGGCCAATTTCCTACCATTCCTCCACTATGCTTCTCCTATATCAGGTTCTTCCTCATAAAACTCCTCAGAATACACAATTGACTTTCCTTAAATAACATGCCATCCTGGATTATGAAATCCAGCCACCTTGTCCTGTCCACTGTAACAGGTTCCTTGCAAGCTTTCCAAGCCTCTGCGAAATCGGGATCTTCTGCGTATAGTGTCTTAAGTTCATTAAACCCAACCACTTCAATGCATCTTTGTCATCAATGTACCTCATGCTTAAGGCATGCCAACCTATTTGACTTCCCACTCTATGTTTCAAAACAAAGGTATAACTCACATAAAAACTCTACCCATTTCATATGCCTCGATTTAATTTTTCCCACGACTATTTGGAAGTGCATAGTACGATGATCGATATATAGAACAAATTCCTTGACAACAAATAATGTCTCCATTTCTTTAATGCTTGAATTATAAAATTCTGATCATATATAATACTTTCTCTTGGCATCCATTTAACTTTTCACTAAAATAGGCAGCCGACTTTATTTTTTGGCTCAACACTGCTCCAATGACACAACCACTGGCATCACAATCCACCTGAAACACCTTGTTGAAATCTGGGAGGGCTAGAATAGGTTGCTCTGTCACCTTTTGCTTCAACAATTCAAAAATTTTTGCCGCTCTAGTGCTGCACTTGAATTCTTTTCTATCCCCCCTCATTGTTTCAGTCAGGGATCCACAAATACTATTGAAGTTTCTAATAAACTTTCTACAAAAACTAGCCAAACCATGGAAAGATCTAACCTCGGTAGCAGTTCTTGGGCTAGGCCATTCCAGAATAGCCTTCACCTTCTCTGGGTCCATCTTGAGACCTTCTGCTGAGACAACAAACCCCAAGTACACTAACTCCCTCTTCACAAAACTGCATTTCTTTAGATTAATCAACAGTTTCTCTTTTCTTAACTTCTCAAAGGCTCTCCGAATATGCATCAGATGCTCATCCAACGCTTACTGAAAATCAAAATATCATCTAAATACACAATAACAAACTTCCCAGAAATTCTTTTAGTACCTCGTTCATGAGCCGTATGAATGTGCTTGGTGCATTGGTTAGCCCAAAAAGTATGAATAACCACTCATACAGGCCCTCTTTGGTCTTGAAGACGTTTTCCATTATCTCCCTCTCGAATTTGGATCTGGTGATATCCACTCTTCAGATCAATCTTTGTGAAGTATTGAGCTCCACTCAAACAGTCCATCAAGTCATCCATCCTTGGTAGGGGAAATCAGACTTGATTGTTATTTTGTTTATGGCTCGGGAATCTGTACACATCCTCCACTCCCCATCCTTCTTTGGTGCCAGTACTGCAGGTACTGCACATGGACTCAAACTCTCCCGTATCAAACCCTTTCTCAATAACTCTTGAACTTGTCTGTTCAAATCCTCATTTTCTGCTGGAGTCATTCTATGAGCTACCTTATTTGGCAAACTGGCTCTAAGAATCAAGTCAATCTGATGACTGATTTTCCTTATTGGTGGTAAACCCTCAGGTACATTATCAGAAACAATATCCTGAAACTCATCCAAAATGCCAAAAACTTCTTCTGGAACCTTCTCACTATCCTCCTTACTCATTCTAGGGATCAATGCATAACATACACGCTCATGCTTCATACCTTCTAAAATTTTTCTTCCATCTACATAACAAATTCTAGCACTACTACATACCTTTTCTTCAGTCTCCTTTAGAGGTTTCAACTTGTGATGAACCCCATCCTTTGTCAAAGAATAAGTGTTTGCATGGACATCATGTATAACTCGCCTATCGAACTGCCACGACCTCCCCAACAACATGTGACATGTATCCATGGGGATGATATCACAGAGTACCTCATCATGGTAGCTCCTGATCTTGAACTTTACTAGGCACTGCTCATTGACCAAAACTTTGTGGTCTTTTTGCAACTAGGCAATCTGGTATGGATACGGGTGCCTTTCCCTCTTCACCTTCAACTTTGTGACCATCTCTTTTGACACCAAATTATCGGTGCTCCCACCATCAATAATGACATCACAACATTTTCCTTCACATTTGCACCTTATACAGAACAGATTCTTCCTCTATTCTGGTTCCTTTTCCTCTATCGCCAGGGCTCTCCTAATCACTAGGGCTTCTCCCCTTTCAACATCATCTGAATGTTCAGAATGGGCCTCCTCATCTGCATGCGCAACCCTTCCACGACCTTCTGGGCTTTTGTCTGCCCTTCCTTATTGTTGTGGACATTCATAGGCTCGATGCCCTTCTTCACCACACTAGAAACACGTTCCTTTGAAACCACCTCTTCCAAATCCTTGTCCATATCTCCCTCGTCCTCTACCTCTTTGATCACCACCATTTTGATCATGAGGGCAGAAGAAATTGTCATTCCTTTGGCCTTGGCTGCTACCCACATCTTCACTTCTCTTTTCATCATCATTTCGGCTTCCTGAAGGTCTTCCACTACCCCTTCCACTTTGACCTCCTCGTCCTTTTTGCTTGCCTTCAAATCTTTTGTTCAACTTCTCTTCCACCTTCAGAGTAAACTGATACACATCCTCAATGGTGGTCATTCTGACTAGGCTTAACTCCTCCTGAATGCTTGGTCGTAACCCATTAAGATATTGGGCTACCTTCTCCTTATTGGCCTCTGTGTGGCCCGTTCTGATAATTATCTTGTGAAAATCTTTAGTATATTCTTTCACAGACCTTCTTCCTTGCTTCAACCCTTGCAATTTATTCAACAGATCTAACTCGTAGTCCACTGGTATGAACTGCTTCTTCAATTTTTCTACCATGCGATTCCATCTGGTGATATTTCCTTTTCCTCTTCAATTTCTTTCCAACTGGACCTCTTTCCACCAAATATTGGCATAGCCCTTCAGCTTCATTTTTGCAAACTTAATCTGATCTGGGTCCTCTATTTCCTCATACTCAAAATACTCTTCTAGTTCATTGACCCAGTTGATCAACTCTTCTGGGTTTAGACTTCCAGAATAACTGGAGACTTCTGCTTTGGGTTTTTTCCCAATATTTGAAATGGCCCTTATTAGCTGCATTTGGTCTTGATCAATTGCTTCTTCTTCCTCTTCTGCATTTGAACCCTCTTCCTCTCCTTCATCATCACTTTCCTCCCTCAAGTTTAACCCTCTCCTCACCTGCTCTTGTAATGCATCAATCTGTCTTTAGAGGGCTACCAGTGCATCTCTTCGACCAGCATTTCTGCCACCTCAACCACCTCTGGCACCACCATGCCTACCAGGGATCACTCTTGGAGGCATCTTTCTTGACCTCAACCCACAACCACAGTCCTGGTGCCAACTGCCTCACGATCGACGATTTGTCCACATGCTCAAGAAAACCTCGCTCTAATACCACTTGATGAAGGCACGACCCGAGACACAAAAAATAACCCACAAACAAGAGAATAATTTTATTATTCAAAAAATAGAACTTCTTACATGCAGAGGATCTCAAATCCCCAAGTTTTTACAACACATGCAAGTTACAGAAAGCTACAGAATCACCCTTTCGCAATATGCGAGCTTGTCCCCAAAAAGTTACCAAAAAATGCTAAAAATCCACCCATAAATAGAGCTCCTCTTTAGTTTGGAGCCAAAACAACATTAAAATTTGAGTTTAGGCGGTTTGGCGCCGAAAATTACAACTTGAAGCTCAAATTTCAAAAGAATATTTGCAATTGTATCTTCTATAAAGTGCACCAACTTCTCGGGGCCATAACTTTTGATCCGAGGCTTCGATTCGCGAACCATTTGAACTGTTGGAAAGGTCTCAAAGTCAACAACACGCTTGATATTTGCTATGCCAATTTTGGCAAGTTTCGAGGCCATTTCGGAAGCTCTAAGTGCCTCAAATCCAGCTCAGAAGATTTTTAGGTGCAAATCTGGAAAACTAAAACTACAATATCTTTCAACTCAGGAATAGAAAATAAAAACCATAAATTGGGAATTTCATTATGACGAAAAGGGTATTGAAAAATGTAAAAACATCTGAAAAATGATAAACTTGAAATTTAACTATTTTTTGGGTGATGCAAGATTGCCCTTACACCACTGGATGCTCCTGCATCAGTCTTCCTAATCATTTATTTCTTATAATTTTTTAAATTATCACATCCATATTATTCTTAAAACTTATAACGATTTCAATTTTTGTTGTTTTTGGATTTTGATTGTGTTTGATTTTTTAGCATGAATGTTTCAAATCACACTCTATGATCCATCATCACGATGATAGAGAGCTCAAGAAGGTGGAATGATGGATGACGGAGTGTGATCCAAAATGTTCATGCAAAAAACTCAAACACAATAAAAACCTAAAAAATAAAATTGAAAGCATATGGATTGTGGAAACCTCGTAACATTAACTAATAACAATACTAAGAAATATTATCAAATTAATGATAAGCACAAAGAATTAAATCACGTTGATTAAGTCTTAAACATAATAATTATTAAAACATATAAATATATAATATTTAATTAATAAAAATAAAAATATTTATGTTTAGATCTTATTATTACGTCGAAGGCGTGTCCTTATATGAGCTTTCGAAGCTCATTTTCTCCTTCAAGGGTTCAGATGGAGGGATATAACATGGTTGACAGTTCCCTTAATGACAACCGTTGATCTTTTTCACCGTGTATATACTGAGGTTGCGTGATAGGAAGGGATATTGGAGTAATGTGCATAGCATTCCCCAACTTGAGATCGACTTACACCTCCTCCCTGGACCATGCCTTCTTGAACGGATCAAGTGAGAGCTTGAGATATTTGGAAGGGGAAGGATAGCCACCTGGTCGAGAAGTGGATCGCTCTGATTTGGATTGAGTGAGAGCATGAGATCCCTCTATTCGTCCCTTGCCGGGCAAGCATCCCAGACCACCTCGATCCCACCTCCCGATCCACCACACGAATAACAGTACTCCTTTTTTCCCCTCATCCAGTTGAAGAAGGAAGAAAACCCGGAATGGGGAGATGAGTGCATGCAATAAATGGATTATTCACTCATCGGGAAAAACAACTTTGAGGCAGTTGAAACATTCCTCACCCCATGCCTAAAATCACAACCGATATTTTCTTCGTAGGCTGCAACAATCTTGTTTCGAGCTCAAGAATCGAGTAAACACTTGGAGATCTTTGAAAAAGAAGATAAGCTGTAACAAGACTGGAATTATCGGAGATCTTTGAAAAAGAAGATAAATTGGAATTAAACTTACTGCTAATCGGTAAGTTCTTCAATTAAATCATGTTTCTTTTTCTTTTTTTCTATTCTTTCTTGTTCATATTAATTTCCGCAAACCCTAGGTTTATATGATTTTCTAAATAATTTCTTTTAAATTTGCAAACCCTACATTCATATAGTATTGTGCATCAGGATTTGAAGCTGTGTAGAAATGACGGAAGATGCAAATGGGAACCCTCATAATCTTCTGTCGGCAGCTACAAAATAAATGAATCAACAACAAATCAATAATTATAAACAAAAATTGAAAAAGAGTTACATACGTATTAAATGGCTAATTTGAGTAAGCAATCCTGTCACAACATTTTTAACCGAGAGGAGCCCTCGTAATGGGGTACGGGTAGGAAATTCATGCCCAATTAATCCTAGAAGACAAGCTCAGATTTATTCGAGACCTAAAGTAGGAGGGCATCACTACCATGGTGGGTGATGGAATTAATGATGTATCGGCTTTGGCAGCAACACATGTCTTTATAGTTGTGGGTGTGTAAGGCTTTGCGGTAGCCATGGAATCTACAGGCATAACTCTCATATCTAATGATATAAGGAGGATTGCTGGTGCAGTGAAAGTAGGGCGGAGATGAGTAAAGATAATATACATAAACGTCGCATTCTCCCTGTTGGCAAAAGTATAAAACAAACTAACAGGCATTTGGTTCTACCTTTGTTTGCTTTCACTATCTAACTTCCCATTTATTCACTAAAGAACCACCGGTAGCACAACGTAAAAAAACATTCGCAAATTACTTTTACAAAGCCATGGTGTGACCACAATTGATTGTGCCGCTTAACTTCCATTCCTTTTTTCCCTGTTCAAACATGTCTCTATCTTATATTAATCTTGAGCCTAAGTTTCAGCCCGTCCTCCATGTGGGCTCCTTATATTATAATATCATAAATTGGCCCTCTACTGCCAATCCATGCCACCTACATTTACTCACACAGAACAAGAATACCCATATCATTGATTGTATTGCGTTTAGACTGTTGGGTAGCAGCCTCTGTAGTAGTTGGATATAAAGATTTTTTAAAATAGAATCTAGGATTTAATCCAAACAATCTAATATTTGTTTATATAGATCCAGAGTGTAGTGTCACATTATCTGACAGTGCTTGGGCAATGATTCAACTGCTCAATGAAAATTAACACAATTGGTCTATCTTCAAAGCCCAAAAATAGCAAACCCCAGAGTAATTATGTAGTGGGTGCTCAGAATAGTTACTTGCTACAGAGTTTTCTGATTTATTCAGAGACGAGTGTGGAGTTGATTAATTTTGTGGGTGTAGCAAGCATCCACCATGCCCAGGAGTGCATTTGGAGGAGTTAACAGAGGCTACTATTACACTTACTCTTTTTCCCCAACTGCAAAATTATGTTCTTCTGTTATTTAATCACCGTCTTCTTGCATTTCTAGGCCACCTTGAAGCACATTTACATGCTATCTTGAAGCACACTCACATCAGCTTTATATGTAAGAGGAATTGTGTAGCTTCAAAAAATATTGCAACTTCAAATTTTCTTTCGTCACATGAAAAGTGGCAACTATTTTGAACAGAAATACTGATACAAAAGTTTCGATCTGCTAATTCAACATTTGATAGATTGTTTCAACATAGATTCACACTCTAGAACTCATCACCAAAATGATTTTAAATACTTGCCTTTCTCCTGGAATGACTCCAACAATTGATATATGTCCATTGATATATGTTGAGTTTACAGTTGTAGTTGAACTGCCCTCTTAGACACTTATGCAAACTGTGGAAGCATAGACAAGGCAGGTGAAGTGTTTGACAAGATGCCTCAAAGAGATGTGATTTCCTGGACTGCAATGCTTGCAGGATATTCACAAAATGGATTTGTTAAAAAGGCTTTAGAAATTTCCAAGCAAATGTAATTGTCAGGTTTGAAGACAAATTCCGCAACCTTTGCTAGCATCCTCCCTGCCCATGCCAAAATGGGAGCTTTGGAACAGTATCTACATCCATCGAAGCATAAACGATAGAGGAACTTTGTCAGATTTTATAGTAGCAACGGCCCTAGTAGATATGCATGTAAAAAGTGGAAGCATTAACAAGGCATGTGAACTATTTGACGGAATACCTGAAAAAGATCTCATCTCATGGATTGCAATGGTTGCAGGATATGTACAAAATGGATTTGTTGAGAAGGCTTTAGAAACTTTCAAGCAAATGCAATTGGCAGGTGTAAAGCCAAATTCCACAGCCTTCGCCAGTATACTCCCATCAAAGCATCATAGATGGAGGAAATTTTTCAGATATTATAGTTGGAAATGCTCTGGTAGACATGTATGCAAAATGTGGAAGCATAGAAAAGACACGTGAACTGTTTGAGAGAATGCCTCAAAGATAGGTTATCTCATGGAATGCAATGATTGCATTGCTGAGACATTTATCCATCTCTGTGATGTAGACCAAAGCCAAGGACATGCTTCTCCTCGTTACAATGGTTGTGTTACAGATGTGTAGATATTGGATCTGTTGATTACCATGGTTTCCTTTTATTCAAGAGCTTTATTAGACACTAAAAAATTCTGCAATTTTGGACTTCAAACTCTTTCAACATAAACATTTTTCTGATTAAAAAGCTTCTCATTACCTCAACAGCCACATGAATGGATCAAGTTGATTTCATCATTGATGGTCCCCCTTGTAGCAATACCTTTTCAAAATGTTATATCAGTTCAGATTATATTTGGTTCCACTATAGATTTCATAAGGCACACGCAAGTGAACTCATCTAAAGTAGATTTGAATTATTCAAATTATTCTATATAAAGTGCAATCGTCATCTCTTGTATAATTTGAATTGGAGGTAATTCTTCTTTGTTGCTTTAATTCAGAAGACCAAATAATGTGTTGTCTGTTAATTACAGATTTGGGGAAGAATTTGGTGTTTGAGTCCCCATTTTTTATCGGCCTCACCCTAGGTTTCTGCTCACCTTTGCATTAAGGAGTATTATTGAGAAGCCATATCATCTGAGAAACCTTGCTTTTAGATCAGTTTTTTGTTGATTCCCTAGTTAGGGATTAGCTTCCACTTGAAAACATTGCCAAAAACCTTATGGCACCAATCTTTTATTTTGTGTTCAAGGTGCTCCAAGAGTCGAACGTTCCCTTGAATCCATACACCACAGCATGTCCCTGGATATTTTTAACTTCCTTCCACCATTTCCCAATGCCTAAAGCAAATTTTGAGTGAGTCAAACACATTCTCTTATATGAATTGATAGGGTTTTGGAGCCCATCTACCTTTTCCAATCTGGATTGAACAGTACGGAGTTGTGCACCTTGGTTTGAGAGCTGAATAGAACCCGCAAGCCACTACCACATGAGCATTCTTTCCAATTTTTCTTCAATATAATGTTGTCCTTTTGTTTGTTATTCAAAGTGAATGTACCATGTGCATATTCCACATCAGCCAGGCTGTTTGGTGATTAGTTGTCTTAGGGAACTTGCTGTATCATTACTGAAGAACTGGCCACCTGTCTCTTCTTCAAGAAATTGATGATATTAAAATCTCCTATCAGAATTAGCTTGCTATTTCCATTAGCAAGTCAAAAACAAGAAGTTAATGTGGTCAAATTTCAAATTGTTAATTATTGATTTCAACTGGTAAATAATAATTTCCTCAAAACAAATGTTGCTCCATGATCTGTCATAATTGCACAATATGAAATCATTAAAAAAAAAATCTACAAACTTCCAAGAAAATGCAATTCTCAGGTGTTAAGCCAAATCTCATTAATTTTGTCAGTATTCTACCTGTGTGTGAGAGCTTTAAAACAGACTATGGACATTTAGGGAAAAAAAAAACGGTTAGTACATTTTTCTTACAGCTAGACATTATTGTGTCTCCATTTCTTATTTTTATTTCAAGGTACGCATCACTTCAAATAGTTTCATTTTAGAAAGCTGTTGCATGAGAGTTTTTGGTTGTCTATTGGTGTGCTATGTATTTTGAATAATTTTCACCTCTTTATTTTAACTCCTGGTGGATGACATTGCTAACAATCACATTTGACAGTTAAATTAATCAAAGTTTCCAAATATTTCAACTATGGATCAATAATGCCAGACTTAACAAGGGAAATTTTATAAAGACAAAATAGAAAAATCAAACAAAATATTCAAAAGTTGAACTATTTTCCTTATTCAAAAGTTTTGTTTCATTCCTGTTTGGCTCCTTGTAAATGGATGCATATTACTTCTCTAATAAGACCTTTATTGCACAATATATCCAAAAAAAAAAAATCTGTTTTCCACATTAACTTTCCACACAGCTTCGGCGTACCCATTGCACACAAAGGTGCGATTGCTAGTTAATAATAATTTAATAAAATTATATTTAAATAAAAAATATTAAATTTTATTATGCTATTAAATGATCAAGATATCTATTAGATGTTATTAACAGTAGGGAGCTTTCCAACATATCTTAAACCAACTATATGCCTAAAAGCATAGGCGTATACACAGGATTGAGTTGGATATTAAATTTTTTTCAAACAAACCAACCATATGTAAAAGCTTGGTCATTTCCAGCTTCTCGCAACTTAAGAACCGAGTTTCAATAGATTTTGCAAGAGTATTTTCGGAGTTCGCAAATACCTGTAACTCCCATGGCCGTTATTATTCTGCATTACAACCAGTAATAATGGAAACTAATGAGAGCAGCTATTCTAGCAAAGTTGAAAGCACTATTAGACTACTTACGGCATTCTCTACTACACAGATCTGCGTTTAAAAATAGACTAGACAAACCTTCAAGTCTCCGGAGCACGCAGAGCCCATTGATCTAATCGCAAAAGGATTGAGAGAAGTGGTGGAGAAGAGAATCCATATCCTTCCGCGAAGACCCTCCATCGCCTACGGCCTTCCGCGCCTCGCCTCTCAATTCCTCCGTCCTCTTTCTCACTTGCATTCCTTCCTCACTTGTCATCAACCGTTTCACTGCTTTCTCAACCTCCTCCGCACTCACCAACTCATTTTCCTCTGCATTTCCCCATTCTTTCACTTCCACGCCTACTTTCAACTCTCGTGTTATCAGAGCCGAATTGGCAAACTGATCGCTATGCAGAGGCCAGGCCAACATGCCCACTCCGGCGCTGATGCTCTCCACTGTCGAATTCCACCCACAGTGTGTTAAAAACCCACCTGTCGATTTGTGAAACAGGATGTCAAGCTGAGGTGCCCAATTCCTCACAATAAAACCCCGTCCTTCTAATCGCCTCTCGTACCCTTGATGCAGAAACTTGCATGCCGACTCGAACTGCGCTTCTGTCGAAAAATGGGCTCCGTCGGAAATCCTGAGCACCCACAAAAAAGGCTGCCCGCTGCGTTCCAATCCGTTAACCAGCTCTCGGATCTGTGTCGCCGAAAGAGAAGATACACTGCCAAATGAAACGTAGAGAACGGACGCCGGGGCCTGTGAATCTAACCATCTCATGCACTCCGTGTCCGCCTGTAATCGCAGCCGCTGTTCGTCATTGAAGAAAGCCTGCGGAAGAAGAGCGCCCACGGTCCACACAGGCTTCCCACCATAGACTAATTCCTCTCTTCCCTGGTGAATGAATTCTGATTCCAGTGCGCTAAATGTGTTTATGATATGTCCCTTGGCAGGCCCTAACAGAGACTTTTGGCGCCTAGAATATTTTAACTGTCTTTCGGGAAAGCAACGCTTCAATGATATGTTAACAGGAGACAAACCCCATGTCTCATCACTTACCCGCTTCATCCACAGATTATAATAAGCACCAGTGGGTCTGAATGCATAGGCAGGGATTGAATATTTTGTAGCCACAGTCTGAATCCATCCCATAACCGCATCGTAGACTATAACCACTTTATTATTGTTCTCAGAGCGGATAGTGCGCAGTAGCTGATCCACATGAGACCCTAGCTGATCCTCCACGGCTTCAAACAAGTGAACCAAATGAAGAGGACACATATGAGTACTCTGAGCATCGAGGTCTCCACCGGAGAGATGAGGCATAGGCAATTCCTGGAAACGAATATCGAAGTTGTGAAGCTCCCATCCCTCAACACGCTTGCGGACTTGATGAATATGGGTGGAGGTTGCCACGAACGATACGCTTGCTCCTCGTCCTGCTATAACTCTGGAAAAATGAAGGAGCTGATTGAGGTGTCCCTGTGCAGGGAGTGGCAGCACCACCACTTGCATTCTCTCACCATTTCCATTTCCGCCCATCGCTCCCAAAGCAATTTCAATTCACGGCTTTACAATGGAAGGAACTTTTTATTTTTATTTTTTTGTTTGGTATTGAACAGGAAGGAACTTGAATATCTTGTTCAGATCAATAAAGACCACTAGTTTACATTAACAAAAAGACATTATAGAGCGACGGCCTGTGATAGAGCAAGATATTTTGTTTGCTAATAAATCTCAAAACTCTTCGCTCTTTTGTCCCGACGCTTTCTGTTTCAATGTTACGGCCTCTGTGCCCTTTTGTCCTGAAGTTTTTTTATTTCTATTTTTATTTTTAATTGGCATTACGGGCTCTGTGTTCTTTTGTCCGCTTTTCTTTTTCTTTTAAATTACGGGCTCTGTGTTCTTTTGACCTGTCGGCTTTTTCTTCCTTTTTTAATATTATGGGCTCTGTGTTATTTTGTCATACTATTTCATATATTTAATGTGGGTGGCACAATAATTGGACTTAGTATAAGAATATACTAGCAAGTGGATCCATATTTTAATCAAGAGTGTATTTAAATACTACAAGATTATTTGTGGACTAAACATTATATGGATGGTCATAGAATACATTTAATCTTTGTTTTTTATATGGAAGATAGTGTTTGAGTTACAATTGTTTAAGAGAACCTATCAAGTTTAACAATAATTAGGGACATGACCTAATAGTTGAGCATGTTCTAATACTTGTGAGGGTATTTGTCATATTTTGATAAGTTAATAGAACACATGTACACTATTATTTGAACATTAAAATATCAACTTTATTTACTTTTGTGTTAATAAATACAACATGTAATTAATTATTTTAAATTTATTTTACATAAATCATTGAAAGACTAAAATCTATGCAACTACATATTAGTCGATACCAAAATATTAGATATTTCCAATTCATTATGTATCCCATATGAGACAAACTACAATGTTATTCATAATAACTAAATTTATTTTTTAAAATGTAAAAAAATAATATAAAATCTTATATTACAGTTTGTACAATTTTAGAAGATATTTGTCAAATCACATAGACAAATACACACTTTCTACTTAACAGATAATATACAAGTTTTCAACTTCTAGTCCTTTAGTAATTAAATATATTCCCAACTTGATATAAATTAACTCTTATTTCTCATACTCATCCCATCTCGCATAAATATTTAACACAAAATGCCTAGATTTGAGACTTCAACCACCAAATATTGGGTACTTTGGTAGAAACAAGAAATTGGGTCCACTTTTAGTGGAAGTGTTAGGCTTAAAAAAATCTAAAGAGGAATGAAGCCCCAAGCCTAAACACACACCCAATCAAAATGGGTACTTGTTATGGTTTGAGGTCTCGACCTAAATGAGTACCTATTATGTACATGTACCTTTTTAGAAATGGATACCCCTTATGAATGCATACCCTTTCTAAAAAAAGATATTTATTTAAAAAAAATATCCACGAGCTCATTTTTTAGGTACATTGGCAACAAGGGCGATTTGAAGGACAACACCTTCAAAATAGGTACCCTCTTGGAAACTTCTATTGACCACAATTTTCCACCTCCTCTCTCCTCCTCCATCCAAATTTAATTTTATTTAGGTACAGGTAGGTTCTTGATATTTTTTAATACATTGTTTTTCAATTTTTAGGGTTTCCACTTTTTTTTATAAGAAAAATACAAATTTATAAATATTGAATCCTAATCCATCAATTTACCTAAACTCTTAACATTTTTTTAGTGTGTTCATGTATGTGTGCATATCAAGATCAAGAAAATTATAATGTTCTTCAAACCCTAAATCAAGAAAACCCTAGAAGAGATTAATCTATTGTATAATTATAAAATTAAAATGGTTCATTACTAATCATTAATTCACACACACACACACACACACACACACACACACACACACACATATCACTTAACTTTGCAAACATTAACATTTTCAATGGTTACGATTCATCTTACTTTGAATATATAACATCATGATAATTGTTAAGGCATAAAGTATCATGTGATTCTCCCACTTTATAGGCCAAGGAAAATAGAAAAATGGCACATAACAAGACACATATTGTAGTTTCTATGCTTTCTCATTAAATTTTTAATCCTAGAACATATACAATTATTGACATTCAATGTGTATGAGATCTATTGTGATGAAACATTCATCAATTAAGTAAAGAGTATTTCAATTACCTCAATTACATGTAAAATACCTTGATTGGTCATAATTTAACAATGATCTTAACCATCACTCGATAAAATCTACAAATTATAAGATAGTGAGATATCAATTGTTTGATCCATGCAACATTTTACTGGTTGTACTTGTCATCTAGCCTTACTTTACACTATTGTGGCCTCTCTTGGTAGTTCTACATAAGAGTAGTGTTTTATTTATTTTGATAACTTAGCTCTAAATAAAATATCACCATACAATCATCCAAAGCATAGGATAAATTATACTTAAGAAAATAATGAGCATCACATGTGAACTATCGAGCATAAACTAGGATTCTAACCAATATTAGCATTTATGAATTATAAATTCTTATGTATCAAGGACAAATATAAAATTGTGATATATGATAAATTTAAATGTAATTATATAAATAAGGCCATTTGGCCATGTAGTGTGATGTGGGTGTTATTTTCTTGTGCCAAAAATTGTGAAACACCTATTCTCTCATTTTCCTAATTCTTTAATTTTCCCTTTAATGATAACTATTAGAAGAAATATACACTCAACTAGACCTATTTTTTCATGCATTTCATTTTCTTATGAGATTCATAGTTGCAGTTATATTGACTTGAGTTCATCTTGGGATTATACAAGTTCTATGATGTTTAAATGATTATATTATGTGATTTCCATATTGAGCTTTGATATTATGAAATAATGTGTTATGGAATGGTAACCATGTTATCTTACATTCTATGAGTTTAAGAGGTCAAGATAGTACTCATTTTTTAAAAGGTATATTGAGTTGTTTGTGCTTTAGACTTAAAATTTTGTTAGGAGTGTATTAGTTGTTGATCTCCTTTTGATACTATCAACCCAACATTTCCTAATGCTAATGACGCTCTTGTGATTCCCCAGGTTGTCCCAAGCATCATATCTTTATTTATGTATACCTATGACTCTTATACACCCTTAATTTTGTTGTGAACTCATTAGGCATTATATCTTTATTTCTTTCTATCTATGACTCTTATACACTCTTAGTTTTTTGTAAACTCATTGGAATAATTTTTGATTGGCTAGATCATAGAGAAGTCACTTGTGGTGGGCCTCACTTCTCTTACTTGTTTATGCATGTATAGACTCTATTAGGATAATAACCTAGTTAGTACAATAAACCTTAAACCCTTAAAACTAGAAAACCCAAGTCCAAAATCCTAAATAATTTACCTAAAACATATATTTTATAAACAAATTTAAGCCTTCGATCATAAATTGAGAACCATTAACTATGAAAATGAAACCTTATCAAGTAGGCTAATTATAAATATTTAGTTTTGGAACATGCCCTTAATTATACATATATTAAACCATGAACCATAAAACATAAAATAGGTACAAATTATATACCATATACTAAATAAACCCATATCCTAGATTAAAATATAAACATGAGATTCAATGATAAATCTTAAATCATAGATTTACTAAGTTATATAAACTCCACACCCAAAACCATAGACCATAAACCCTATTTATTAAATATTATACAAACCATAGAGCATTCAAACCTTATTTACTATTTTTTGATAAACATCAACTCATAAAACACATAAAACACATACCTTAAAAAAAAAACCATAGATTATAAACTTTGGAAACTCCAAACCCTAAATATAAGTTGTACTCTCAATCCCAAATATTAAATTATAAATCATAGGGTAAGAGAGGTTGGGGATTCAATTCTACTTTAGTGAATGAGATCATGTGCAATCATATAATAATATTCAAATATTAGAAACATATTTAATAACTAGACTATGAGAATAATAGGTTAGATTCTATGCGCAAGATTTTTTTATGAAGATTGTAACTAGTACAAGATATGTGATTATAGCTATTGACAAGACAAGTTTCCATTTATGCATAGTTAGTTGGGTGAACCAATGGAGTAAAATTTCACATCTACTTTACTACACACTTAATCACATAGGTTGAGGACCATTTTCTATGATAAGGACCAAATTCATATATTTTACAACACTTAGTTACAAATCAAATGCAATAAGTATGTAAGATAAGTTGAATGGCATTATAACTTGTAAACTATAGAATGAAATTATGATTAATTTGGTCAACATGGAATATTTAATGTGAAAGCATATATTTAATATCATTCTTTCTCTACCATCCATAACGTCTATTACTCGGTTGTAGATCCTAAATATCTACTCAAATGTTATGTCAATGAAGCAATCCTTGAAATAATCAAGTGAAACCTAGGAAATAGGGTTCCACCTTTTGGGAGATGGAACTAAAAGGGATTAGGGGTCCTTCATATTTCACTTAGTTTCACTCAAAGAAACCCTAGAGATCTCAATTCAAGGCTAGAATAGGGAAAATAGATCTACTCAAGGCTATCCTACGGTATGATTAAAGACTAAAGAGGGGTTCACCACCAAGCTATGACTTGGAAAAGCAATAAATTTAAAAGATATGCAAAACTGAACTATATGATCTAGATTATGAAATTGAAATGTAGAATAAAAGAGTGGAAAAGTACAGAGGTGCACCTAGAAACTTGAAGAAGCTTGAATTAAGATTTGAAATGTTGGGAATATTTATTTTGATGCACACTAGGAATCATATGCTAGTAGGGGTGATTTAGTCCTAGTTTAGGGTTTTGGGTTGAAACCAAAATTTGGAATTGTTGAATCAGGATCTATAGAAAAAGTCTAAAAACAAGTATACTATGACTCATATGCCACAAGTAGTGATTTAGTCCTAGTATCAAGGTCACTCTGAAACTCTAATATCCTCTAATGCTTTCTTGTAGCTTCCTTCTTGCCATATCTCTAGTTCTGAAACACTGAATTCTGCTTTGTAAGTGACTTTCCGTGATCTTGCAAGCAAGGTGACAACTTTAACAACTTAACAAAGTTTCTCCAATATTTCTCTTGAATGAATCCCCAAACTATATCTACAAATCATACATAAAAAGGAGGGAATTTTTTTTGTTAGTGGATAGGGGTTTTCCTTGGTCAAACCCTATTTTGGTAATCAAACTTTGAAATGAAATGAAATGAAATGAATTTGAGGAATGATGAATGAAAAAATAAGTTGTGTTGCAACTCACCAAACCCTTGAATGAGATGTTGCAATCATGTAAGTAATGGCTAGCATGAATGTGGATAGTGACTTGAATTCTTGCTTGAGTCATAAAACCTACATCACAAATGTTAGCTCAAAAACAAACATGATGCATGATGACTTTGACATGATGCTTGATACTTGAATATTGCACCAAAATACTTGATAATCACTCTTGAATGCTCTTGTATGCTCTTGTAAGTGGTATTATGATATCTTGATGAATTGTAATCTTGTTAGGAGAAAATGAGTGAAATAACCTTGTATTTATACTTGTTTATGCCAAATTTCCCAAAATTACAACACTACAAGCTGATATCAGATCTAGGAGAATAAAATCATGCCAAGAAATTGAATTTAATTTAGGTCTAAGCTAAGTGGGACTCATACACTAATTGTGGCATGATGATTCCCATTAGGCTAAGCTTGGGACACATTTTCTAAGAAATTCTTAGTTTTATGTGAAATTCAGATTAAGGCCCTGAAACTTAGGTGGGACCCAAATGCCCAAGGTGGCGTATGAGTCCCATATCACTAAATATAGGCCATACAATCCAAACCCATTAATTTCTAACTGCTCACTTGATATATATGTCAGTATTATCCTTGAAAAGATGCATTAATTGAGGCTTGTGGATGCAAAATAAGGCCAATTAAAGCATAAATAAGCCCAATTAATTAATAAAACCCTAGATTAGTGTGAAAGTATAGGAAAACACTTTACAAAAACCCTAAATAAGGAACAATTAAGTCCATTTATTTCACAAGGGCCCAAACAAGTGTGAAAATGTAAAGGGATACATTTTTCTACAATACATTTATAACCCACTTTAGTGAGAGGAGGAACTTGCTTCAAACTCATGAACTAAAGTAGACAAACTTGCATCAAGAGGGGTCCAAATGTGCCAATGCTATTAAGATAGGACAACAATGACCAAGAGGGTTGTGCAAGCCCCCAAGATCAAGATCCCATGGTAAACCAATATAGGCACAAGAGAACACACATGAAAATAATGTATGAAGTAACAACAAGGAACAAGCATGCACTACCAAAGATAGGGGGAAATAAGAACAAAAACAAAAGGGGGTGGGTGGATCAAGCTTCAACCATTTTTTTTGCATGTTTTGGATCAAATATAAGCTATTTTTCTAAAATTGCACACTTAGTTTGAGGCAATAGAACCTTAGGCTGCCCACTGGGTGAGTATCCAAAAGGTTGAGACACATACTCATGTGGCTAGTATGCACTTACAAGCAAGTGGCTATAGGAAATTCACACCTAAGTTTGGCTCCCATACGTACAACCATTCCAAAGCTTTACCTCCTGATCACTTTGATAAGACACCACACGATAATGAAGTTCGAGCTCTATGACACAAGAAAAGCTTCATATGCTTGAAACTCATGAACACACAAGATGGCTCTAGAGGCAAGCAAAGTGTGTTATGCAAGGTGGCCATATAACTGAAATTGAAAAATAGTGTAAGGTATGTTCAAAGGAGTTTTTCTTAGTTCATGTAAGGTCTTAACATTGGAGGAATTGTGCCTAATGTCTCCAAGAGAGGACCAATCTAAGAATAGAAGATTCACAACTTAGGGGATGCAATGTTTCACATCAAGCCACTAAGAGGAATATAATATGCTAAGAGAGATCACACTCCTGAAGGACATCATACCCAATGTCACTACAAAGAGAAAGAAACATTGCATGAAGTAAGAAGACTACACAATCAAACATGAAATGCAAAATAATAATGCCAATGTATGCCCCCACTTTAAAGAAAATTTTGAACACCATGTTGTGAGAAATTACTTTAAAGTAGTAGATGATAAATGCTAATAATAAATAGGACATGAGAGCTTATTTGGAAATCCCTATGCTGATTCATATGTTTCCAAATAAAGCTATGTCATGAAAAAGGAAGGGGTTTCCCCCAAAATGAAATTACAAACACATGAGGGATCCATAGATTAGGGGTTAGTATGTCTTTTCTATAATGTTTTTAGAGAGCTCATAATTGTCATCATTCCCCAAATACTCATGAAAAATGAAGAATGACACAAATACAGTGAAAACAAAGAAAAACCTTTCGATTCAACATGGAAGAGATACATGAATGTCTCAATGCCTTGCATCACCCCCAAAAAGAAAACACAAGACAAAGAAAAGATAAAATGAAAATATTTTGGATCAACATGGAAGAGACATGAATGTCTTGAAACCTTGCATCATCCACAAAAGGAAAACATAGGAAAAAGAAAAGATAAAAAGTTTACGACATAGAGAAGAATGTAGGTACAAATAGAAGAATGCCACAAAGAGATAGAGACATCAAACAAAACAACATAGGGTCCATCACATTACACACATGCAATCACACACAAAATAAAAAAATAAAATAAATACAAGACTAGTAAGTCACATGCAATTCAACCTATTAGTAGGTTGTTCGCATCCCAATCATGTTCATCTTATATGGAAGAAAGACAACTAGCCAAAGGGAAAAAGCAAGTGTAGTATTTAGGAAAAGGCTATCTAATTCTTTCCCCCCATTGAGTACAAGACAAGAATGAGCTAAGATAGGTGATGGGAAAGGGCTCCTTGCATTTTGAAATGATTTGCAATGAATGTAATGCATGTAATAGTTAGAATATTATGAATTTGCAACTATTGCATGGCAAGGAGCGGAAGGACATGCTTTAAGGGATTATTTCTATGATATCAAACTTTTTAAATATTTGTTTTAAAGCATGAAACTCATTAGTACTATGTCCAATAACTCTATGATATTTCCAATGTGATGTGTTTGTGTTCTTAGGATTTGGTTTTCGATATTCTATTATTGGTGGTAATATAAGAAGCCTTGGGCTTAAAAGTATGTGTAAATTTCTTTCAATTGTAGATAGGGGACAAGGGAATTGTAATTTATTTAGTTTGTAAGGCCTTTGTTTTTTGCTAAATTCACCAACTTCTTGTGTTATATGTTGAGGAGTGGGACCTAAGATGATCCTATCATCTTTATCATCGTTACAAGGTATTAGATGTTCATTAGGAAGGAGGACACTTATATCAGGAGGAGGATTTTGATATCCTAACCCTTTGGTATCTTTAGTTGGTATTTGCTCTAAAAGTTGATGGATTTCATGTTCACTCATTGTATCACATCCTTGTTTTCTTAAGATTTTGAATCCTTTTCCATATGTCTCTTCTATATTGATTGAAGTGTTTTCCACTTTGTTACCATAGAATAATTGTGTAAGAAAATTTTTTCTCTATGGTTTAGAACATAGAACAAGTTTTCTATACTTATCATTAAAGGAAAACCCTAGAGAAATCAATCGAAGGATGATGTAGGGGAAATAAATATTGCAATAGGGTGTCCTAGGGTATGATTAAGAGCTAAATAAGGGTTCACCACCAAGATATGGCTTGGAAGATTAATGAAATGCAAGATCTAATGTTTAAATCTAGTGCAATGCAAAACTTAACTAAATGACCTAAAAATGCAAGTAAATTAGAACAAAAAATTGAAAAATTAGAAGTGTGCACCTGGAAACCTATAGATGCTTGAGTGAGGACCTCAAATGCTGAAAATATTGATTTTGATGCTGACTACGAATCATATGCTAGTATAGGTGATTTAGTCCCAGACTGGGTTTTCTGAACTAAAACTAGAATCTGATAGTGTTGATTTTGAATCCCCTGAAACCCTAGAAATTGGTTGTACTAGGGCTCATATACCCAAGGTGGTGTATCAAACCCTGTGTTCTTTTACGAAAGGTTAAGGTCTGATTCTACTCTCCAATCTCTTCTCTCTCTACCACACTTTGTTTCTAGATTTGAAACCCTAATTTTAGACCCGTAGAAGTCTTTATGTGACCTTGCAAGTGAGGAGACAACTCCAACAACTTCCTTCAAGCATGTAACCTAATCTTCAAAAATCCTTCAAGATCCAAGACAACTAGATCTACAATTACACATGTAGAGAGAGAAAAACTTGTTGATTGTTAGGGAATGTGGGCTTGCCTTGGTCAAAACCCTTTGAGGTAATTAAGAAAAATGATGAGATAATGAAATAAGGACATTAAACATGAAACATGGAACATGAACAATAATACCTTGAATGATTTCTTGTAAATCTATAATCTAACGTGAAGTGGCCATGAAGAATGTAAATCTAGGTCTTGAATATGGATATGAAACAATTCTTGCAAATGGATCTCCGATGCTAAATCATAACACTAGCTCAACAACATTCTTGATGCTTGAAAACCTTGACATGATGATGGATCTTGAATTGATACAATAATTGATGAAGAAATTTTCCCTTGAATGCCTTAGAAATGCTCTTGTAAACTCCCTTGATGCTCTTGTGAAGTCTTGGAATGCTTAAATCTTGAGTGCTTGACTTGATATTATGAGGGCTTAATGAAATAATGATTTGAGACCTTTTTTTATAGGAAATGAACCGAATTTACCATTTATTAGATCCAAAAGGTTGAAATTCATAAAATTTAAATTTAAAACCCTGATTTCTCACTCAAAACCCTAAAAAGGGGCCAAATGGGGCTCATACGCCATTTGTAGCATAACTCATACACCCAAGGTGGCGTATGGGTCCCATAAGACCTTTTTAGAGAGAGAAAGTGTCAAGGAGTTAAGAAAATAAGGCTATTTATTGATCTTGTCAGGATTTCAGTTGAAATAAGCATCGAGATGCATAATATAGGGTATTAGGGGCCTATTAATTATGATAGAAAGGTTATAAATGGAAGGGGGCTCAAAATTCAATGTAAAAGTGTAAATAAATATATTTTAAAATATTAAATTAAGGAATGATTAGGTCAATTTAGCTTAAAAGGTCCCTAAATCCAATGTGAGTGTGTATAACACATTACAACACTAGCTTAAAGCAAAATTATGTCCAAGGGCCCAAAATCCAATGTGAATGTGTACAACACATTAAAAAACTAGATTAAGGAAAAATTACATTCATTTTAACATTAATCATTCCAAAATTAAGTAAGGAAAAGGGATAATTTTTTCATTGCCACATTTAGCCCCCATTTTAGTGAGAGGAACTTGCTTCAAACTCACACTAAAGTAGACATTCAAGAGGGGTCCAAGTGTATCGATGTAGATGAAATAGGATGAAAAAAGATCCAAGGAATTGGTCAAGCCCCCAAGATCCAAGATCCTACGTCAAATGGACATAAGCATAAAGGGACACACACAAGGTGTACAATAGGCAACATCAAGATACACCATCATGCAATGTCAATAGAAAGAGAGAAAACAAAAAGTTAAAATAAGAAGAGGTGGATCAAGCCTCAACTATTTTTCCAACACGATGTGGATCAAATCTAAGTTGTTTATCCAAAGATACACACTCACTCTAAGCAAACGAAACTTTAGATTTTCTTCTAGGTGAGTAATCCAAGAGAGTGAGACACATACACAAGTAGTCGATATTCACTCACAATACACCCGAGTGGCTAAGGGAAAGTCATGCCTTGGATAGGATTCTTGTTAAACCATACCAAATTTATACCTCCTGATACCTTTAATAAGGCACCATGGGAATGTGCAGGATCATCACAGAAAAAATAGGCCCTTAAGTCACGAAAAATTTAGAAAAATCAGAGTTAGGAAACTTGATGTAAAAAATTGAACAAGTTATCTATATTATTTAAAAAATATGTAAGAATAGAATGTGTAGAAAATTGAATGTAGTTTCTAAACTACTAGGTTTATTTTTTTAAAAATCTATTTAGTGAAAATTTGAAATTTCAATGCAATAGTACTTAAATTTCAGGGAAAAAATAAGTAGGTGTCTATCGACCACCATAACCACAATAAAATGATAATTTTTTTTTATAATATTTTAGATATAATTAGAGGACTCATGTTTGGATGTGATGCATATTCTTTTGTAATTTTTTTCCAAGTAAATAATTTATTATGAAATTTTTATTACAAATTTTAAAAAATATTAAAACTCATATGTTTGACCACCTTAACTTGGCCAAAAATTCATGAAATTCATTTTTTTTTAAATACTATAGTATGTGAAGCATAAAATGTGACACATGATTCAAATTCAAAAAATGTGATACCATTTGAAAGCTATAGATGTTTTTCAATCAGCCTATCAATCAAGACTTTAGTCATAATTCAAATAGAAATGAATAATAATTATTTATTAAATTCAACATAAAGCATAATTTATATTGGTGGAAAGCTGAGAATCTCCTTTAAAAACTCTTTTCATTTCATCAATTTTGGGGAAAAAAATTCGTCAACCACATACCCATCATATCGCCACTTTTTGGCCCATCATGATCCTACACATACCCCCATGGAATAATGAAATTTAAGCTTTATGAGGGAAGCAAAGTGTGTTATGCAAGTGGCCATATAACCTATGTTCTAAATAAAAAATAGTGTAAGGTGTGGGTATGTGCAGGATCATCATGGAAAAAACAGGCCCTTAAGTGGCAAAAAATTCAGAAAAATTAGTGCTAGGCAACTTGACGTAAAAATTTGAATAAGTTATCTATATTATTTCAAAAATATGTAAGAATAGAATCTATAGAAAATTGAATGTAGTTTCTAAAATACTAGGTTTATTTAAAAATAAATAAAATTTATTTGGTGAAAATTTAAAATTTCAATTCAGTAGTACTTAAGTTTTAGGGAAAAAATAAGAAGTAGGTGTCTGCCTGACCACCCTAACCATAATAAAATGATAATATTTTTTTATAATATTTTACATATAAGTAGAGGACTCATGTTTGGATGTGATGCATATTTTTTTGTAATTTTTTTATAAGTAAATAATTAATTATGAATTTTTTAGTACAACTTTTAAAAAATATAAAAACTCGTATGTCTGACCACCTTAACTTGGTCAAAAATTCATGAAATTTAATTTTTCTTTTTTTAATCCTATAGTATGTGAAGCATATAATGTGATGCATGTTTTAGATTCAAAAAATTTGATATCGTTTGAAAGTTATAGATGTTTTTCAATAAGCCTATCGATCACGACTTTAGTCATAATTATAATAGAAAATGAATAATAATTATTTATTAAATTCAAATTAAATAATAATTTATATTGGTAGAAAGTTGAGAATATCCTCTAAAAACCCTTTTCATTTCATCAATTTTGGGTTAAAAAAAATTCATCAGCCACATACCCTACAAATACCCATAATATTGCCACTTTTTGGCCCATCATAATCCTGCACATACCCGTGTGTTCAAAGGGATTTTTCTTAGTTCATGTAAGGTCTCTTCTTAGGGAACATCATGTATAATTCCTCCAAGAGAGGACAAGTCAGAAATATCATACTCTCGGACAAAATCAAGCCCAATGACACCAGCAAGAAAAAGATGCATTGCAAGAAGAAATAAAATCACACGATGAAACATGAGTGTCGATGTATGCCCCCAATTTAAAGTAGTTGATAACACCATTGTTGCGAGAAATTTCTTTAAAGTAGGAGAAGACATGAGATATTATTCAAAAAATCCTATGCCAAGTTATATGTTTCCTTTAAGATATGTCATGAAAAGGGAAGGGGTCACTCCCCAAAATGTATAACTCAGTACGTCATATCCGAGCCAACTTAAGGCATGTCGTGCACATCCCAAGCTTGCTCTTATATATACATGAAAGGTGATCAACTAGCCAAAAGAGACAATGACAAGTAACAAATGAGGACAAGGCTACCTAACCCCTTGCCCCACTTAGTGCAATATGAGGATGAGCTGAAATGATTGATAAGAAACATGCTAGAGTGAAAATTAGTATCAATTCGAGGAACAAGGCACTTCAACACAAAAAAGATCACCACACTCCTTAAGATGTTGGATTTTTTTACTTAAAGCTTTACATTCATTAGTAGAATGACCATGAACTCTACGATATGCACAAAATGAATTCTTGTAATAAAATTTATTCTATGTTCTTGGATGGAGAGATATTAGACGGTCTTGGAGGAGTCTTGTCAAGCTACTCTCATGATCAAAAGTAGCTAGGATGTTTCATTATTTTGCGACAAAGATATCTCTTGCTTAGTACAAGATGTCATACTTACACAAGACTCAAGTTATATTGTGAGATTTTTTTATCTCCTTTATAGGAGGGTGTAAAATCCAACGAATTCAAATCATTAGTGTTTTGTGTGATGATATTGACATTAAGCAAAGATTTCTTTGTTTCTTTGTTTTCTTTCAAAGGTTAACAATCAAGACCACTAGTGTCTATCAATTCAGGATGCACTACTATCAAGGTTATCTTAGAAGAATCTTTTGTAATAGTGTTGATATTGAGTGAAGGATTTTTTTATTTCTTTTGAGGGATAATAACTAGGACCAGTAGTGTTTTCTTGTGTGTGAGGCTCTATAGGAGCACAAATACCTTGTTCTCTAGCACCACATCCCTTTCAACTATATCCAAGTTGTTTAATAAGCTCATAACATTTTCCTTAAAGCTCTTTCATTTCTTTTGGAGTTAGTGGTCATTGATAGTCTATCTCATCAAAGTTTGTTGTGTAATTTTATTTTTCTTCTAAAGTGGTTGGGGTGGATTCTTTTGAAGGTCTTCCAAATTTTGCGTTGATATTAATACCAATTTTTCTTTTCCTTTTTCATATTCTTTGTTTATGATCTTATATTCTCCCATGAATGTTGGTGTGAAATCTAAGGAACTCCAATCTTCTAAAATCTTCATGACTTCCTTAATGTGTTTTTCTTTGTCTTTATATTGCATGGGCTCTACTTGGGTAGTTGGCATCAATGTTTTCAAAGGATTTTCCTTATCTTTGTGAATGTTTAAAAAACTATTTGGTTTAGTGTCAGCTTTTATTGTATATACTTTGTTGTTGTAGATGTACTTCATTACATGATGAAGAGTATAAGGCACCTAATTCATTGCATGAATCCATGGTCTGCCTAAAATAAGATTATATGAAAGGTCGTAAGGAATAACATGGATTGGTGTTTCTAATGTGGCCTTTCCAACTTTAATAGGTAAAGTGATCACACCTAGTGATTGTTTTCCTACATTATCAAATCCATGAATAGATAAAGAATCAGGTTGATTTTTCTATTTATCCACACCCAACCTATCCAAAAGGTTTACACTACACACATTAAGGGTGGAGCCATTGTGCTTGTCATTTGTTGAGGGTTTCAATTGGTCTATTAAATATTGGACTAGAGGTCTCTTTTTAAGTTCAAAACTAGGGGTTTGAGTTCTTGGGAGTGCCATAGCAATAGAAAATTGCACAAGTTAGGGTTTAATAGGCTAAAACTAGGGCTTTAAAATTAGGGATAAAGTTTGACGTGAAAAAGTGAACCAAGCTCACTAATTTATAGCACTTCAAATGAATGTCAAACCTTAAAAAGCAACCCTAATTGCAATTATAATGATAGAAACATCAATTGTAGTAAAGTTATGAGAAATTCAAGCTCAAAAGGTATAAATTGTACTTACTAGTTTAATGACGCATGAAAATCCTAGATTATGGATGCCAAGAACTCAAATCACACTGCAACAACTCTTGGATAATTTAGCTAATTCCTTTGTGATTAAGATTATGCTTTAAATCCAAAATTTATTGTAAATAAAGCCTTTAATTTGGTAGAAAAAAAATCAATTCCACCATTACTAATTGCTCACATGAGCCATAATGGCTCCATGCCATCCTTTTGCAATTTTAAATATTAGTCGTTGATATCCCTGTGATCTAGATTGATGTTCGGCTTAGATGGAGTTATAAGTTTTAAAATTTGACCTACACTGAATCAACATCCAACTGATCACATTTTTTCCAAGTGTACACTTGTTGGCTCCACCTCTCCATAGCACTTTACAAGTATTAAGAAATTCCATGTGTTGATCACCCACTAGCCCTTTGAGATCTATAGGATGTTGATCAATGATTGCGGGATGGAGGGAAGTGGTCTAGATTAACCAAGTATAGCTCAATATATGCACCATTTAACTTTTAAGCCTACAACCAAGTGGTTATCATTCTTTCATGATGGATAATTAAGATTAAAATATCTCATCGAATATTTACCCATGTGTGCTTTAATCCTTTTAGTAGCTCACCACTTAATGTGTCCATAGTCGTCAAAAATATTTAACCAAATATTTCATGTTTCCTAAAGTCCATTGAATGTCATGGATCATGCCACGTTCCAGCCACCCACTATCCCCTAGGGAACGGTCATGATCAACTCATAAGGGCACATCTAAACCATAGATCTTAATATCTTTTTGCATTGTTGCCTTATGAACCTTGTAGGACCCACCATGTAGAGAACACTTGTCACCACACCCACTAGCCTGCTGGGTTTTTTTCTTGGAATATTTTAAAGTAGAGGGCTAGTGGGAAACCAATGGAATAGAAGTGGTGGGCCATACCAACCACAAATTAGGTATTTAAAAACCACATGTGCCAAATAATGGCTTAAAATGGGGCCACAACTAGGTTGATAGGATAAATGACTTATGAAATTTCATAGAGATAGGTCATAACATATTTCAATAATATACTAACCCACACAACTATAGATATAGTTAAAATATTTCGAGTGGGTACCTACCAGTAAGTCTAGGTGATGGGGCCAGTGAATGAATGACTTAAAAGACTCAGGTGACAACTTAAGATATTGGGAGCAGGCTGAAACAAGCCACTGAAGGATTAGAACATTTCACAAGGTTTAGCAATACTTATATTTTTTCAAGGGTTTAGGGCACACAAGGATTCCTAAAACAAATGCAAACAAAACCCTAATCTAGAAGAAAACATTGTAGAACCAAAAAAATGGCCATATATGGATTTAAAACTAGTGGAACACAAAATTTTTAAAGGTTCCACCAAGTTACTCTATGGGATAGCTAATATAGTAGAAAATAATGTACCCTCATACACAAAAAAATTGATCCACCCTCAAGATACCCAGTTAGAGATCTTTGTTACATATTTCAATCTCCCAATCCCAAAGGTGTCCATGGATATGCTTGATACTAATCCTTTTATACCTTCTTTCACTTCTTTTCATAACACAAAAATTGTACCACTTGATATTCTTAAATTGAATGTGAATCATGTCCTTTTGGGGCATGAGCTTCTTGAATCCACATCCTAAACCTTTGCTTCCACGACTAGTCAACATCGCCCACCTTTTCCATCCAATCCCATCTTAAACACCCAATTAAAAAATATGGGTCAAATTTAGTCTCTATCAGCCAACCTAACTAGTGTTGGTTCTCATTCCACCTTGCAATCTATTACCATCGCTATCCCTTATCCCTAAGAATATTAAATTTCCTCATCCCTCAAGGGGTGGAAATACCAAAGCTTGATAAGTATAATGGTAGAGGTGACCCACAAACTCATGTCTCATTGTTCTCTTCCATGTGTAGTGACTTTCTCTATTAGGATGTGTTGTTGGCCAAACTATTGTTGTGATCTATTAAGGACACCATGTTAGAATGGTTATTTTCCCTTCTTGATAATTATATCATAACCTTTGAGAAATTGGTTAATTAATTCTTGTAGTAGTTCCAAGCTAACATTAGGCCAAAAGTCACCTTTACTGATCTTGTCCACTATAAGCAGGGGGCTCATGAGAAGGTGACCAACTTTATTTTTCACTATAAATCTCTATTTTCCCAAATATCTTATGCCCTCCTTGATTCCAATGTCCAACATGTGTTCATGAGGGAATCTACAACTAACATTGAGAAAAAAGTCCCCTTAATGAAGTATCTCTCTTTCATCCATCTATGTACAACACTTAGAGAGTAACAACAAATGGTGAAATAGAATGGGGGTTCCTCCTTGCCCTCCCATCTTGATAGTCAAACAACTATGTCTATTTTCAAGGAATCTAAAAGAACAAGGTAGTAGCAAATGGGTTTTCGCTCCTACTGAAAATAACACCATAGGTTGTAATAAAGTTTTCACAAAATTATCTGAGTCTTATGTCAGTGTTCTTCATAAAATATTAAATGATGGTTTGATCACTCTCCCAAAAACTAGACCACTACCTAATGATAAACCATATCCCAGCTGGTATGATGCATAATTTTTTTGCTAATTTATCATCGAGTCCTTAGCCATGATACTAAATGTTATGTGCATCTTCAACACGTAGTCCAAGAACACATAGATAACTATGTCATATGAATTGATGATCTAAAAAGAAAAACAAATAAATTTGTAGCCAAGGCTAGTAGTCAACTACAAATCTACATAGATCCCTTTCCTTCTCATTTTTCCTATCTAATCACATTCACTTCTACTTCTTCTAAACTTGACCACTATGAGTATGTTAACATAGTCTCATTCACTCATATTCCTCTTATTAATCACTTGTGTAAGATACACATCAATTTTTTTTACCCCACATGACCTCCTCCTCAACATGGATTTCTCTACTCTCTATATCCCAGCTTAAGTCAATGGTAACATTATAATTGGTGTTATTGTTGACCCTTCCATTCACATCAATGTTATTACACAGGAGACCCTTCATCAAAAAATTTCACAAGGAGAAATATGAGGAATCAAACACCATGATTCATACTCATGATGACTTTTATGTACCTCCTGTTGATTCTATTTCCTTGTTTTTCTTGTATGGACCCAAATCCTTGGATGCCCCTTTTTCATGATTCTTGAATCTGACCTGTTTAGAGTTAGGCTAGGCATTCCATGGCTAGTCTCAATGAATGTGGTTGCATCATTAGTCCATCAATTTTTTAAAATTGGTACAATGCATACCATCCATGACACATGATACAAATCCCTTGTGTCACATTGGGGGATTCTCCTTAGACAATTTCTGGCCTACTCTTGTTGGACCTCTACCATATTGTGGAGACTTATTCTATAGGGTCTAATTTACATACAATATGGGAGTTGCGGTCCCTAATTCTGTTTCCCCCCTTCATCTCATGCAATCTCCATGAATGCATCTATGCATGCACAACAATTTTTCATGTCCTCTCCACCTTCCTTCTCAAAAGTTATAAATAAGCACACTCTCACACATAGACCTTCTCTGGCTATGATTTCACAACCTTCAATGATATCCTTAGTTCCTTCTACTATTCCTAGCATAGGAAAATGAAAAGCACCCATGTTGATGAAATATAAGCCTCAAGTCTTCCAACTCCAAGTCTTTCCCACAATTCCCTACCCCACCCTGTATGGTAAGGGAAAACATGCATCTAGAGTTGGATCTTCTTCCATTTATTCCACATATTATCCCCAAGGCCTCCTCTCATTCCTCCACCTTCTCCCAAAGTGCAAAAAATGAAAGGATCCTGTGGTCGAGATCCAATCCCTATTTTTCTAGCTCCTTCTATCCCTCATCAAGAGCCTACTCTTTCATCAATAACAACTACATGAAGATTACTCATCTAGTGGAATAGGATACCCCAATGTCTTCTTAGGAATCTATTCTTGGTAGTCCTACCTATTGAAATTGATTTGCACGTGAGCATAGGTGTCATCGCTAGGCATTGACCTAGGAACACAATACCTTGTAGAAGATCGAGGATGAGCCTTCTGCTTCTATCTCTATTTTTGTTTCTATTCCTAGTAGTTCCATTCCTATCCCCATTTCTACTCCAATCTCTTTCATTCTACTTTTGGCTTCCTTGATGGATCCTAATGCACCTCACCGTAAGTGGGTACAAATGTTCATCCCTACTTATTTGGAGCCTCCATTGATCACATCTCTACCTAATCCTCCTCCTTTTCCTGAACTTGTCGATATGAATCACATAAAGGTCCTCTCTACTGTGGTTCCTCTTGTTTCTTCTATTTCTTCCACTTTTGATGAGAGGATCCTTCATCCTCCTCTTAAGAGAAAGTCAAAGCATGTTCTCACTTTGAAGGATAGTTGTAAGAAATCTTCTTCTTCATCATCTCATTCTAGAGTCTGGTCTATTCCATTCTTATGATGGAATAGTCTCCTAATTCCATAGAATTTATCACTTCCCCTTTTCCAGAGGTTAGAAATGACTCCTTAGTTCATTTTCCTCTTCCTTCTCAGTCACAAAACTTCACTCTAGAGAAGTGTATGTTTGACTCGATGGAGGAAATTATAACTTGTCATCTATCTTTGCTAGATCAATGACGTTAACCTTGCACGAGCTTGTCGATGGGGATGTTGAGGAAACCTCCACCTTGGATCTTACTATATGTGAGTCAGAAGGAACTTCTCTTGTTGTCCCCCCTATAGGATCCTCCTCCCTACCCTTATAATGATCTACATTGGGAGAAATATGAATTTTTGGAGGTGCTATACTAGAGTAGTGCCTCTTCTTATCTTTATATTAGATTTTCATGTTTGTTCATGTTCCCCATGATTGTTTATTTATGTTTTTGCTCTTCCTTGGAGGACCCTTGATACACTTGTGGGTACTTGGATACATGAGAGAAAATCTATCATAAAAATATCTTCTATTTCTTTCATATTTCTTCTATTCATTGTAAAATTTTCTTTCCATGTTGGGGATGATGCAAAGTGTTGAGACATTTAGGCCTTTTCCATGTTGACTTTATTTTTAATTTCTCTTTATGTGCTCTTCTTCTTGTTCCAATATATTTTTGGGGTGATGAAATTTTATATAGTTTATACTATATTATATACATACATTTATGATCAATTTTGATCCCAAATAATTGGATCCCCCTATTCTTTCAATCTCTTTACCTCTTCTTTTTCTTGACATTATGGATTCTATGTTTTATCCCTTACGTGATAACACTCCATGGATACATCTCGCTATGTATGTCATGATGAAAAATCTCTTTGTCTTTCTTCTCCTTGGAATGGATTATGATCCTCTATGCAACACACATCATTCTAATGGGGGATATCATATCTAATTGTTCTCAATTTATTTTTTCAAAAATATTTCATAAAAATCATGACGTATTATGATCTCATCATCTAGCTTGGGGATAGCCTTACTAGAATTGTATTTTTGTCACTATCCTGCAACACAATTTGTAGCAGTCATTGGCCTATTCACTTGCTATACATGTTCTCTAGCATAATAGAACTTGCTAGACATACTTATCAATGATTTCTTTATATCTAATCAAATTTTTTCATGTCTATTTTTTTCTTTTTCATCTAACGTGTTTGTCTAGATAGCTAAAATGTTTGTGGTGAGATTGTAGTTGTCCTTGCAGGATAAAAGATCTATGTCTTCTTTGTATCCTCGCCTAGCCTAAAAATTGCATATGTCATATTGAAGAACTACTTCCTCTTCATCTTGGGCATTTTCTCTCCAATCTCATTCTCTCTACTTTAGCTAACATCTTCTATAATGCATATGTCATATTGAAGAACTACTTCCTCTTCATCTTGGGCATTTTATCTCCAATCTCATTCTCTCTACTTTAGCTAACATCTGCTAGAATACATATGCTCGCTAAAGTGGGGGAAAATGTAATGTTGAAAAGAGCACCCTATACAATTTCACATTCCATAAACCTCCCCTTTAGATAAATTAATTTAACAATACAATAATCCCTTTTTTTTTGTTTAACCCATTCATTCCTAGCTATTAAGATGAAATTTTTTCATGAACGATCATGCACTGTGCATGTTTTTGCATGTTGCAAG
>VDFB02000013.1:182677061-182850150 GCA_007258455.2 Sequoia sempervirens
TGAACCACTTTTATTGTCAAATAGTGTGCATGGTTGCATAACTTCTTCCACCATAGATTGGAGATAGATTAGAATTATATTACACTTGGAATAAAATTTGCTTTGAAAGTTTGTTAGATGAATGCAAGATTTGATAAGCATTGATTTATGGTGGAACTTTTGCTCATACTTTCTTTGAACGGATGATCTTCATTCAATGCGTAAAGTTAGCCTGAGCTTACTCTATGGATTCTTAACTTCTGTCTCGATAAATATTGTTTGATTGGAAGGTAGTTATTCATGATATGAAAACCATAAGCACATTTCCTTGAAGATTGCAATGGCTTTGCGTAGTTGGCGCAATTCTTGCATGGCGAAACAAAGTTTGGTTTCGTTGCACCAAGTCAATACCGTCTCTTGAATTCTTAGGAAGTAGATTAGAACTTCTGACCCCTTGTCTCCTTTTTTAGTTTGTTTGATCTGCAACCCAAATAAAAGAGCTTCATTTTCTAGACCTTCATTATGAATTGAAAAAATCTAGCGTAAGTCCCCTTGTGATTACTAGCAAATCACAATTCCCATTGAGCTTACCACATGTCAAGACCTAACATAAGAAACCTTGGAATTGCCATATGCTCTTCTCGCAATCTTAGAATATGGGGTGGTTTTTCAAGAGAGGATAGGGTGTCTCTGGGCATTTTTATTTTGATGTACGAGTGTGTCATAAAACACGCATCAATAGGTTAAAGATAAGGATTTGACAATGCTTGCCCTCAACGGTTTGCCATTGTCTTGGGAGCCCTATATTCAAGGAATTAGTGCAAGGTCCAAACTCCCGAAGTTCAATCATTTGAGGGCCGATTGCATTCATTATGCATCAAGATTGATGGTTAGAGGTGTTGGCCAAAATTCTACTAATGAAGAGATTCATGTTCTTGCCGCCCAACCTTCAAAGAAGAAAGGAAGAAGTGGAAAGAAGGGATTCTTCAAGAGGAATCAAGACAAAGGAAATGATGGTGCTCCCCCTTCCAAGAAGAAGTGAGACTTGTCCAAGATTCAATGCTTTAGGTGTGATAAGTTTGGTCACTTTTCCAAACATTGTTCAGATAGACCTAAGCATCAAGCCTCCATTGCAGATGTAGATGATGTTTCTCCATAGAAGAATGAATATTTGTTTTGCTCAGGATTGTCAAGCAATGTACCCACTAACACCAACACTTGGTTGATCGACAGTGGTTTTCTCAGAAAGAGGGAGTTGATTATGAAGAAACATTTGCTCCTGTTGCTTTTACACTTCTGTCAGAACTATCATTGCCCTTGCTGCATCAAGAGGATGGAAGATTCATCAAATGGACATGAAGACAACTTTTCTCAATGGCGTGATTGAGGAAGAAGTTTAGGTCGAGCAACCTGATGGTTTTGAGGTTCATGGGAAGGAGTCACATGTGTGTAAGCTGAAGAAGGCCTTATATGGTCTTAAGCAGGCTCCTCGTGCATGGTATGAAAGGATTGATCAGTACTTGTACATAGTATGGGCTTCTTGAAGAATGATGTTGATTCAAATCTCTACTCAAGGTAATCACTGTGATGCATTAATATTGGAAATAATTCATGCTTCTAGGCTGTATATATATATTATTTTTACATGTTTTCTCCATTGTTCAGCCCCTACACTACAAGTAAATGCTGCATAGTGTGTAATGAGGGCAACAGCCCGGTGAATTGAAATCTTTCATTCATCAAAGATCTAGTTGTTACTTATGCAATGTGAAGTAATGCTTTGAGTTTGAAAAGATGTGCAAATGCAATGTAATCAATAATAATAAGGAATAAATTTTTAATTATTAGTTATGTAATGAAGTAATCGAATAACCGCTTAGGTTGAATTTGTAAAACTTATATTGTAATTGAATTTTTTTCATCTATCAAGATCTAGCGTTGTTACTTATGCAATGTGAAGTAATGCTTTGAGTTTGAAAGATGTGCAATGCAATGTAATCAGCAATATGAATAAACTACATAATATAACCATTCTTTTTATGCTATTGTACATCAATATATTTAACCATTGCTCACTTGATTAAATTTTCAAAGAGCTTAATTATGCACATGAGGAGGCAATTAAATTTTGATTGTCAACTTTTATATATCAAATTATCCAATAATCAAGTGTATTTCCATATACAAAAATGGCATCAACACCAACTCAAACAAAATTTTACAATATGTGGCATATGTCATCTCGGTATCTATTCAATATTTACATGCCAAAATGTCTATCTCATCCTAAACTACTGGTGGATCATTAAAATGGAGCCTCTTTGAAGCACTCATTGCCTCTGAAGGTAGCTGCACAAGAAAAAGTCAAACCACAATTGAGATTAGTTATACTATATAATTTAAAATCAAATAATTAACATCAAAATCAATATACATTAAATTATAAATGAACTCTAAAATTGTAATCTTGATTACCTGAAATATCCATCTCTTCAAAGGGTCAGGAGTCCTAGAATATGCCCCTCTCAAAGAACTGACCAAAAAATCTTTTGTAATTTCAATCTATATAGGTGAACAAAAAAATAAAAGTGATCCAAGTTAGCATAAAATTGTCAGTAATAGGAACATATAAATACCAAACACAAAATAAAATGAACACATACTTCTTTAGGTTGATCTTTTTCTTTATCTCCTTTAGGTGTTTCAACACCTCCTCCTTGAGGTGCTTCAACACCTACTCCTTCAAGTGTTCCAATACGTATTGCTTCGGGAATTGTGGCACTTGTCAACAAGGACGTATAGCTCATAATTCCTTGCACATAAAAATGACAAGTACATATGAAACTACCAATCTATGTCGATGTATGTATAATCAATATAAGATCTTAAAATTCTTAATTCAATCAAATTTGAGTTCAATTACCTTCCCCTTATCCAACATTGCATTTCCATAATCTGGACAAGGCTGCACCTTTGCTCACACTAGGTATTTCCTACAAGAGGAAAATAAGATAAACATATAAGTTATTATATAATTTCATTAATGACAATTCAAATGACAAGAGAGTATATAATAAATAAATGTAAATGAGTGAGTGCAAAATATATACTATGTGTGTGTCAAGGCCAAATGAAATGGCCCTAAGGGTGGTATCAATCACTTGTGTAATCTCCTCCTTAGACATCAACTGTTAAATAGACCATGTAAATAAATATTAGTACATTATACTATCTCTTATTAATATTCATTTAAAAACAAATGCAAGTTATGAATTCACAACTTAAATTTTACCTGTCACTATTCCAATGTCTCCCTCTCTAGCAGGAGAGGACTCTGTACGGTGTGCTCCACTCCCCTGCGTCTGATCTATAATGTCCACATCATGGAAGTCATAATCAGAAGTGTCCAAGGGATGCTCGACATGTTGTACAAGAGGACCCAAGCATATTTGGTGGCACATGGAGCAAGTATGTGGTACAAAAATATGTGGACCTGACGAGGATGATGCAGCAGCACTCGAGCCATCACCAACATCACCAGAATGTGGCTGAGCTACTACAGAAGCATGTGAAACCAAAAGACCACTCAAAGAGTGAATAGCGTGGATAGTCTGTGTGGCCGCATCCTGCATAATATCTGGATGGTATACTGAAGGTGGCAGAGGAAGGGGAGGAGGGGGAACATATGGGCGGGTAATTACTCTAACTTCCCCTAGTCTATCCTGGGGCATACCTCCACCAACGCCCTGGTAGGGTTTAATGTCAAAGTAATTGACACGATGCCCTAACACAAACTCAGCATATAATTTTTTTATAAAGTAAAATGGTATATCACAATTGTTGTTCGGTGGTTTCAAAAAAACCATACACCAACGATCCCAAAAGTTTTCTACAATGTCTCTATGAGTGCACCATTTTATAGAAAGTTTTGGTTTATTAACATTAATCAGCAAACCAGTGCGGGGGTTAACAAATAAAGAGGCTATTTGGGCTTTGGTTAAATTCCGAGATCTTTCACATCATCAGAGGACAATCCACATGCATAATATTCTCTCATGTCTTCTCGCCACAAATGAAAGGAATTATGTTGCGAGAAGGGGGTTTCTATGTTTTTAATTATTTCTTTCATTGTGTTTGACATCTTAGATAATTGAGGGACTCTCGTATAAACTTCAGAAATGCCCCTTAATTGTTGCAATTTTTCACAAATTAATTCTTCAATTGATGGTTGTGGAGGTGGTGGAGCATTTGGCATTTGTCCATTTTCATTGTCAGCAGCCATAATGCTTGATTAAAGTTAAAAACAAATTAATCTAATTAAAATTAGACAATATAAATGAAAATATTATAAAAATACCCTAGTTTTTAAAAAAAATCCAACAAAAACCCTAGTTTTTAACAAAAATCTATAAAATTCTCTAATTTTTAATCCAAATACATAAAAAACACTATTTTTAAATCAAAATCCATTACAAACATTCAATTTTCATCAAAATCCATACTAAACTCAATTTTTTCATAAAAAATCTATCAAAAAACCTATTTTGAAAAAAATCTATAAAAAATTAACTAAAATTATACAAATCTAATTGAAATTTTGATTAGAGCAAAGAAAAACCAAGAATCTAACCTTTTGAAGATGGATTTGCACAAAATCAGATATCTGATTTGCGGAATGAAGTTTTCACTATGCACCCGCGGCTAAACAAATGTGAAATGAGTTTTAATTAGGCCGAAATGAAATATATATGTGTGTTGCAAATCAAATATCTGATATAGAAATCTAGGTTTGGGCTTTGCTTTGGTAGTGTGTACTGACACCCAAGCCACGTAAAGTCAACTCGGCATTTTCGCATTTTTGAGTTGATGAAACACGTAACTTTTTCTCCATTGCCACTTTTTGGCATACCATGATCCTGCACATACCCGTATGCATAAAATAAGGTAAACATATTCTGTAAATGACCTTAGATCTGCATAGAGGCTTAAACCAACTTTCCAATGCTGTGAAAATCATGAAAAATAAATAAGCGAGTCACAAGATATGCATCCCAGAGTGAAAATGGCAACATCTGACTTCTGAGGCTAAAAAATATCAAAAAGTCAAAACCAAAAAACCAAACTAGCACCATTATGTAGAGCGTCGAAACAGCTTTTTGACGATATCTTGTTTGCAAAAAAATACCTCTGTTTGCCCAAGTTATGCCCGCTTCCGCGAAAGTCCTCCAAAAAGGTGTGATTCTACCCCTAGAAGCCCTCAGGCACTAAAAAAATAGAGCCCCTAGTCGCATGGCAAACCAGGGGGCTGGCAGCCAGGGGGCTATAGCGTGGCCCCTGGTCACTCACATGACTGGGGTGGGGGCTAAAAGCCTGGCAGGGGCTGGCGCGAGGCTCGCAGATCTCCATATGGCCGCGGGCTGGGAGCTAAGGCCCGTGGGGGCTGAAACAGGAGTGGCGGGAGGGCAGCTCAGTCGGGTGGAGGTGGTTCGGCGGTAGTGCAGCGAAGGCCGCTGGGTGGCGACCGGGTGGCACTGCCTTTTAAATGAGTAGTGCTGAAAATCAAAAGGTTTTTTTATTTTTTTTAAAAAAATTTGAATTTTTTTCATACTGCATGCCTCGTAGAGTGTGCTTGGGGGCCGTATGGCCCTTGGGCAAAACAATTTTGCCTCTCCGGATGATTGTGTCCAAATCGAACAAATTTTATATGGAAATAGGGGTTTTTGGGCACTATGAATCCAACGGCGAGGTCCATTTGGGCCCAAAGTGCTCTGAAAATCAGGCGACCCCCAGATCTATCAGATAAATCACCGAGCTTGAAACCCTCACAGATATGTCAAACGGTGATGAAAATCAATGAAATAAAAGCCATTTCTGACTTTTTCCAGCACTTTAAATCCAACAAAAAAACCTGATCTGATCCAAGACGCTGAATAAAGATGCTCAAGGATTGAAATCCTCGAGGGATCTTGAACGAGCTCTGTAATGAAATCCTCTAAAAATGTTGAGAAGGGGCTGTGAATCGAGGCTCTAATACCATGTTAGAAACCAAGATCTGATTGCAAACCAGAATAGACCTTCCACAGAAGAGAAAATCAGAAAAGAAGAGATTTTCAAAATATGTGCAAATTGATATATTTGAAGTTCAAAATAATACAAGAGATAATTTTCTTTATAAAAGCAAAGATGCCTAAACCTAATCTTATCTTGAGCAACAAGATAGCTCAATAAGATAAAGATAAAACCTATAACTTAGGAATTAAATAAAGCCTAAGTAAACTTATGCAAAGTGTAATTAATAATTAATTACACCAATAGAATGTAGGTACAAATAGAAGGGTGGCCGCACAATACTGGTTTACAATTTTTGGCCAAACTATACATTCAATTGATTTTTTATAACTAAATCTTCACTTTCGAGCACCTATAGCGGCTAAACTGTGAGGAATTTCAAGATTATGCAAAATAGTGATTTGTGAAATTTTGTCTATAGATTCTAAATATAGTTTTTTCAAAAAAATTGGAATTAGATTGCACTTCTTTTTCCATCTCCTTCCAAAACTAGTTTTTTTTCAATAAACACCATTTTTAAGGAGTGATGCTCACCGTATACAACATAACCCTTTTTTCATGAACAATAAAATTATATTTTTTTCAAATTTAGATTTGTAACTACAATATATATCACTTCCATTTGGTTTCATAGTGTTTTATTGAATATTTTTTCCTTAATCAAGTTTCGAAGTCAAACCAATTACAATTCAGACATAGGCAGACTATATACAACATAACTTTTTTTGTATGTATCGAAATTCAATTTTTTTTGTTGGATCAAGGACTTCAATATCTATTGCACTAATATTTTTTAATTTTTTTTATAATCTACTATATTTCCACATGTGCAGAATAGACCTTGATCTTAAGTGAAAAACCTACATTCACAAGAAATAAAAAATAAATATAATAATTAAATTAAATTTATTTAAAATTATACTTTTTGGGAAGCTTATAATAAGGACTACATAAAAAAATAAAATTTAAATGAATTCATTTGATCCCCCAAAAGGTAAATCAAAATTGGTTTTTTATCAACATTTTGATAGGTGTAAAGGAGACTCCATTATAGGTATGGTTTAAAACTAGCGGGGTTCTATCCAAGGGAGTTTGATCTAAGGTGGTTTGATCAAACCCTCTTCAATTGGAATCCTTTAAATGGAACTTTTCAAGGTTGAAATCATTATATTTTCTAAAAGTATGTGATTTCAACAAAAATCAGGATCTCCTAGAAATTGTAAACTAGTATTGTGGGATAACCTAGAAGAATGTCACAAAGAGAGATATATAAAAAAAAATAGCATGGGGCATCACATTGCACACATGCAATCACACAAAGAAGATGAAAAATAAAATAAACACAAGAATAGTAAGGCATAAGCAAATCAACCTATATCAAGTCATCCACATCCTAATCTCGGTTAGTATAAATGGAAGGAAGACAACTAGCCAAAGGGATAACGACTAGTGCATTACTAGGTTCATCACCAAGTTTAGTACTCTTCCTAGGATGTTTGTCAATTAAGCTCATAGAAGAGGAAAACAATGTATTTAATTCATTATGCACTTCATCAATCTTAGCAACCTCATCATCATCATCGAATTTAATCAGAATGGGAGGTCGAAGGATAATGTCCAAGGAGGGATTATTTTCTTGTTGCGGTTCATCGTATATTGCTTCAGTCAAGTTAGGATGTTGATTTTCTTTGTTGTTTTCTTCATTTATCCTTCAATTAAGAGCACAATGTATATACTTATACTCTAATATTGATGTTTCTTTTAGTATTATTGTCAAATTGCATTTGTGTAGGAGTGGTCTTGTCAACTGTAGGTTTCTTTTCTTCCCTAAGGGGAGGAACGAAAGGAACCATAGAAGGTTGTTCAACCACTTTATATTTAGGTTTGTACACTTGTTTTATTTTAGGATGCATGATGGAATTTTTTTCATTATCTCTTGGCCTTTTATAAGAGGTAGGAAAAGGTTTTGTCTTGGATTGGTCTTGGTTGTTTGGAATGTCTTTCGGTCAAATCATTTTTTTGTCAAGGATGGTAGGTTTAGTTGTAGGCTGAGGCATGTTTCTAAGGGATATTTTTTCTATGCATTTCACCTTAAAATTTTGATAATATTTGAAAAAGAAGTCTTCACGAGGCTTAATAGGTTCCATAGGCTTGGGCCAAATGAAATCTAATGAAAAATTCCCTTGAGAAGACAAAGGATTAAAGCCACTATGACGCATAGTAAATATTTCATTGTCAAAGGGAAACTTTAAGCATTTGTGCACAACCAAAGGAACAAAAATTTATGGAGTAGAGCCATGGGTAGCCTAACTTCACACAAAATTGGTTCAACTACAGGATGATGGACAATGAGACATCTAATGTTTTCAGTCCTATTTGTAAAGGAAGGGTGATCGATCCCATCGTAAGGTAAACTAAACGATTATGCGTTCTGATCAATGCTTTTGGTTTGTCATATATTTCTTGATAGAATTCATGCACAAGTAAGAATTCCTCTGTGATCACATTCTCTCCATAGAAGGGATAATTAATATCCCATTAGTAGGCTTGTCATAGATTTCACTGGCTATCTAAAGAGGACCATCAAGTGCATGTTTAAGTATATCTTGTGAGGAGAAAGAAATATAAAGAGGTTTTTTACTTCAGCCTTTACGAGGTGCGACCTTGATCAATCCAACCATATCACCCATATGACCTTTTTCATCAGTATTTATAGGATCTTGTTGAATAGTATCATTAGTGTCATCATCCATGTTAACATTCATCACAACATTCATTTTAGTTTTATTGGCTTTGAAAAATTAAATATTATGATTAGGAATAGGGTTGGTAAAGATTTTCAATTTTTGGTTAGGAGGGGAAACAAACTTATTTCCTTGATTATTAACACCTCTAACTAAAAGCCAACTGAAATCAATGAGGTCTTACACAAGATGTTTAAGACACTTGCAATGTTTCATATTGTGTCCATTTCATTGGTGATAATGATAGTAGGAATTTGTTCTATAGTTTGTGGGTAATGGTTTATTAGGATCAAGAGTTTTAATGGGAGGCAAAGTGATAATTTTTTATTCTAACCATTGTGATATTGTGTTTTGGAGGGTATCGGGCAAGGGAGTGAATTTCCTAGCTGGATCCCTGAATGCGAAAGGAGTTGTCTTCCTTATAGAAACCACTTGGGTATTTACATGTTGAGTTGCTTTTTGAGGGGGATTAAGTTGAAGGAAGCCTTTATTTTGTTTTCTAAAAGGTTGATAATTTTTTTGGTATGTCGATTTGGACTTTTTAGGTCAGCTAGAAGTAGATTTTGTGTCATGACTACTAACCGAGTTTTGATAATCATGAAGGGAAATACACAAGTGTATAAAGGAAGAAAATTTCATCATGGTAAGCCCATATTGTATCTTAGTTTGAAATTTTTTAATGAACATCTATTGAAGGTGAGGATCAAAAATGTTTCCATCAATTTGAGAATAAAGTGATTGGTAGCATGAAATAAAGTTAGTGACATTTTCATCTTCCTTTTTCTTACATCTCATCAAATCGATAAAGTCATCTTAGGAGTCATGTGCACTTGGAAATGGTTTATAAAGGCCTCAACTAATTCAATAAATGATTGAATTGAGTTGTTCGGTAATGAAGATAACCACTCCAAGTCAGTATCTTTCAAGGACCTGGGGAAAAGCTTAGCCAAGAGCTTATCCTCAAGGAAAAAGTCACTACATAATGCATTGTAAGCAGAAATAAGGTTAGAATGGTCTCCTTTCCTACCATATTTCTCAAACCTAGGAATCTCTAGACCTTGTGGTATCGACATTATCAATATCTCCAAGGATAAGGGATTGATTTTGGCATAGTATGTAGGTTGGCCATCTTGATTTTGGTTTATGGTGGAAACTTTCTTTTGAAGGGATTAAATGATTTTCAAAACTTGATTTATGATCTAGTGTCATTGGTTATATTGTGAGATGGAGGTGAATATGGTGGAGGTGTATATGTTTTCGAGGGGGAATTGAATGGAATGTTTATGGGGGGTAACGAGATAGGAGATATGGCATGTGATGCCACAAATGTACTAGGAATGCTAGTGGAAATAACCAAGGTAGGATTGAAATTAATAGTGGGTTGCATGGTTGTTTTTAACTGAGGGTTGGTATAGGTAGGAATAGAGGCAATGGTTGTGAGAGGAATTTGAGTTCCTCCTTGGTTTTGGACAGTATTCATAGGTTGAGTACCACTAGTGGTTGACGTAAGATGTTTTCCAAAGATATGAACTATGTTACACACAAGGTCAACTCTGTCTTCACTTTCAAGCATGCGATGTATGTTATCTATGGTAGGGATAGTAGTGGTTGAAATGTTTTCAGTACTTATTTGATTTTGTAGGTTTTCTAAGTCTTCATGAATTTGGATTATATTTTCTTGCAAAATACTAGCAACCATTGTTTCAACACTTGTCACACTACTTGAAGGCAAAGAGGTGCTAAAGGTATGGTCCATATCCATGATGGTTGTTTTATCATGGGATGACATGAGTCTCAAACTTTGTCTCACTATAGTATTAGCAATAGGACACCAAGTAGAAAAGCTCATGCAAGGGATACTAAATGCAAGATGGATGGTAATGCAATTCAAATGAAATTAAACTAAATGTAATGAAATGGATATAATATAATTTATATAAATTGAAATAGAAAGTTATCAACAAAAAATAGGAGCTTAGAAATAGAGTTTTGAATTTTGGAAAATGCAGTTCAAAATCTGTATTGGAACTAAATCACCTAGAGGGGTGTATGACTCCCAGTTAGGGTTTTTTCACAAATTTTAGAAAATTTTAAGTGATTTTTATGATTTTTGGTATGGATGATGTCTAGGCTAAGTGTAATTGCAATTTTTAGATTAAATTCAATGATGCAAGATGCAAACATGCAACCTATATGCACTTTCACTAATACAAGAATTAGAAACCCTAGATGCCAATTAACAAATGAAAAATTCTAATGCAATGTTAATGCAAGCTATATCTAGGATTATGATGCACTCTAAATCATAATTAAGATGTTCTAAATGTAGGTTCACCAAAATGAAACAACGAAAAATGGAGGAGGGGGGATATGATACTCTCTACCTCTTAGGAGATAGAGTCCCTCCTATTTTCGCGAGCTATTATTTCACTCAAGGAAACCCTAGAGATCTTAATCTAATGATAGAGTAAAGGAAAGAGATCTACAATAGGGGTGTCCTAGGGTATGATTAATAACTAAAGAGGGTTTCACCACCAAGCTAGGGCTTGGAAAAACTAATGAAATGTGAGATCTAATGTTAAAACCTAGTGCAATGTGAGACTTCATTAAATGACCTAGAAATGCATGTAAATCAGAATAAAAGACTAAGAAATTAGAAATGTGCACCTGGGAATCTATAGAAGCTTGAATGAAGACATAAAATGCTAAAAAGATTGATTTTAATGTTGAATAGGACTCATATCCTAGGTTGGGTTATTTAGTCCTAGATTAGGGTTTCTGGGTAGGAATAAATATCTAGTAGGGACAAGTTTAGAACTCTTGAAAACTACAAATTTCACTATACTAGGACTCATACGCCAAAAGTGGCATATCAGTCCAGTTTGGATTTTTGGGAAATTCATAGTTTGAATATGCTCTTCAATCTCTGCTTTGTCTTCTCCACCCAATCTCTAGGTCTAAAACTCTAATTTGCAACCTGTAGATGTCTTTTTGTGATCTCCAGAACAAGACCTGCCAACTTTGACAACTTGAAAATTTTTCTCCAATCTTGCTCTTTAAAGGGTCTTCAACCTAGATATGCAAATCACACACTAAAGAGAGGCAAAATTTTTGTTTTGTTAGTATAAAGGTGTTTACCTTTGTCAACACCCGTTTTGGTAATCAAACCTTGAAATGAAATAAAATAGGAAAGGAGAATGATGAATGAACAAAATTTAATGTTGCAACTCACCAATCTCTAGCAATAAGGTGCTAAAAACATGAATAAAATGGATCCAATGGATGTAGATATTGATTCTTGCTTGAATGATATGGATCTTGACTTGAATGCTTGCTTGAATCATGAAACCCTACATCACAATTGTTAGCTCAAACACAAACATGTTGCATGATGACTTTGATAGGATGCTTGATACTTGAATGATGCTCCAAAATGCTTGATAATCAGCTCTTGATGGCTCTTGAATGCTTTTGTAAACACTTTAATCCTCTTGTAGACTCAAATTTTCTATAGGGAAACTCATTCAACTTGTTAGGTGAAAAATGAGTGAAAGAAACTTGTATTTATACTTGTTTATGCCTAATTCCTTGAAATTACAACACTGTAAGCTAACATCAGATCTAGGAGAATAAAATACCAACAATATTTTGAATTAAATTTTATTTTGGGCCACATAGGACTCATATGCCAAAAGTAGTGTATGAGTCCCATTAGGCTAGGCTTGGGACAATTTTTTCAAGAAATGCTTAGAATGATGTAAAATTAAGATTAGGGCCTTGAAACTTAGACGGGAATCATACGCTGAAGGTGGCATATGAGTCCCAAATCACTAAATCTAGGCCATACAATCCAAAATCATATAAATTATTATTCGATATTGGTTTATTTTGGGATTATCCTCGGAAGGATGCATTAATTAAGGCTTGTAGATTCAAAATAAGGCCAATTAAAACATAAAGAAACCCCATTAATTAATAAAACCCCAAATTAGTGTGAAAGTGTGTTACAAAACTTTACAACACCTTAAATAAGTTATCTATTAGGTTCATTTAGTTCATAAGTACCCAAGACCTAATGTGAATGTGTTAAACACATTACAACACTAAATCAAGGCAACATTAAGCTTAATTTAAGAAGCAGGGCCTAAAAAAGCAAGAAAATGTAGAGGGATACATTTTTTCATTGCCACAATAGGTGGATACCTATCTTTTGATTGGTCTCATATGGTAAATTCAAAACTAGATATGATACCAAAGTGACTATTAGGGTTGATCATATTGCAAATGATCATATTGAACCTTACACTCCTAGCCCCATAAATATGAAATGAACATTGCATGATCGAGAAGATGAGTGTTTTGTTTGTGAACCTAATACTCTTTTAGATAAAGTTCTTGATTGCTTACTAGATGAATGGGTAACACATTCTAATTTGACCCACTCACTAAGATAGAAGAGACTAGCCTTGGACACTGCTACATTCATGAGGAAAATGTTCATATTCCTAACCTCATGAAAGTTCAAGAATACCTAGAAGGATTATGGTAGCTATTATTTTATGGCTCTAGAAACAAAAATGATGAAGTGTAGGTGCAATAATAGTCTCCCAAGTAAGGATAAGTATTACTTACCATTCAAACTTTAGTTTAGTTGCACCATTAATTTTTGCAAGTATGACCAGATTGATGTTATCATTGATGTAAACAAGATTTTTTTGCCATTGATGTCAACTATTTGTGTTGAGGGAGATTGGTGTTGAAGATGAATAGTTGGTGTTGTTTAGGTTTTTATTTTTTGCATTATGTTGTCATCAGTTAAGCTACTAGTGAATTAACCTCTGGTGTTTCTTTGATAAGATTATATCTATGGATGTAGAATTACTAAAGATGATGTGGATATTTCTTTGGTTCTTGGTTTCCAAGTAATTCAGAGAAAATTTGATAAAGTGAGGAAACAGTGTGTTGTAGTGTTGTTCTAGGTTATAGAGAGATGTTTTGGTTTTGCTTCCCATTTCTTCTAGGTTGAAGATCTTCCTGTGTGATTTGGATATGTCTTTGAGAGGTGTTCAAAGGTTTCATATTCAAGAGATATAGTATAATAGATCATGATATAATATAAGTTGTGTTCACCAGTGTGTAACTGTGCATTGTAGAGGTATCTAGGAGAAATATTTCTACTCCATGTTTCTCCACAATTATGCTTCAAGTTTTGTGATTTTGAATGTGTTTTGATGTTTTTGGTAGTTTATCTTAGTCAATAGGATTTGAGGTTTGGTTCTTTCTTATGTTTGGTGTTGAGTTTTTTAAGTTTCTATTATTTTCTTTTCATGATAATTCATTATAATAGACTTAAGGTTTTAATGAATGGATGTGGATCTAAATGTTATTAAAGGTTTTGATGTTTTAGTTTACAACTAATTCACCCTCCCTCTCAGTTTTCTTGTGCATTTCAACAATTGGTTTTAGAGAAAGTTTCCTTGTAGAAAATCTTAACCGCTTGAGGTAGATAGGGGATGGCACACAAGAAGTATTTTTGTATATTTGATGGAACTAACTATGCATTCTGGAAGAAAAATATGGAAGGCTATCTCATTTACCTTGGATATGATTTCTAGCAGTCAGTGATGAATCAATATACCATACATAGAAATCGACCGAGCACAAGTGATGAGATCAAGGACTATGAAAAAAAAAGGTAAAGCAAGGTTTATTCTCTTGAGTAGTCTTGCAAATTTTGAATTAATGATATCAACCTGACACTTTTTGAGATTAAGAATTGGTGATTATATGAGTTTATAATAGAATTCAAGAGCCTTCAATAGTTGATTATCAAGTATTTTGGAGCATTATTAAGGATTCAAGCATCATGTCAAATCATCATGCATCATGCTTGTTTTTGAGATAAGATTTGTGATGTAGGGTTTTATGATTCAAGCAAGCATTCAAATCAATATCAATATCATTCAAGCAAGAGTCAATATCCACATTCATACTAGCCATTACTTACAAGATTGCAACATCTTATTCAAGGGTTTGGTGAGTTGCAACATTACTTATTTGTTCATTCATCATTCCTTCATTATATTTATATTCATTTCAAGGTTTGATTATCAAACTGGGTTTTACTAAGGAAAATCCCTATCCACTAACAAAACAACATTTTTCCCTCTCTTTGATGTTTGATTTGTAGATTTAAGTTGAAGATCCCTTGAAGAGAAATATTGGAGAAATTTTTTCAAAGATGTCATCTTATTTACAAGATCACAAAAAGCCATCTATAGAGTAGAATTTAGTGTTTCAGATCAAAAAGTTAAGTTTGGAAGGAAGAGTAGAGATATGAGAAGAGATTCAAACCTTGACCTTCTAAAAAAGTAGAATGATACTGATACACCATTTGTGGCATATGAGTCATGGTATAGCATATTTTCTGAGTTTTAGAAGGATTTAGACTTATCACTGCCATATTCCAATTTTTGCCTAGAAACCCTAATATAGGACTAATTCACCCAGCCTGACATATGAGTCCTAGTGAGAATTAAAGTCAACATTTCTAGGTTTTTACACCTTTATTCAAGCCTCTTCAATTTCTAAGTGCACCTCTATTCTTTCTCATTTTAATATTCTAATTTTTTAGTTTCATAATCTAGGTCATATAGTTAGGTTTTGCATATCATTTACATTCCTAGTCTTTCCAATCCCTTGCTTGGTGGTGAAACCCCTTTAGTATTTAATCACACTCTAGGACACCTTATTGCAGATCTCTTTCCCTCATTTCCATCCTTGGATTGAGATCTCTAAGGTTTCATTGAATGAAACTTGAAGAAAATAGGTCTAGGTCCCTTAATTCCATCTTTGAATAAGGTGGAACCCTATCCCATTTTCACCATTTCATTTTATTGATGAGAATCATACATTAAAATTAATATTGAGTAATTTTCACTTCAATTACAATGATTGTTATCAAGTGATTGCATATCATACCATTCTGCTCCTTGCCATGTAATGGTTGTAAGATCTTAACATTCTCACTATTACATGCTTTAAATTTATTAAAAATCATTTCAAAATGCAAGGATATCCTCCTCATAACATACCTAAGCTCATTCTTGTCTTGCACTCAGTGGGGGAAAGAATCAGATAGCCTTGTCCTATTACCACACTTGCTATTGTCCCTTTGGATAGTTACCCACCTTTTGTATATGTTGAACGAGATTGGGATGTGGACGACCTACTATAGGTTGATTCATATGTGCCTTACTAGTATTTTGCATTATTTTAATTTTCATGTTCTTTTATGTGATTGCATGTTTGTAATATGATCCCCTATACTATTTAGATTGATTCATCTCTCTCTTTGTGACATTCCTCTATATGTACCTATATTCTTCTCTATGTCATAAACCTTAATATTTTCTTTGTCTTGTGTTTTTTTAGGGATGACACAAGCCATCAAGACATTTAGGTCTCTTCAATGTTGACCCAAAAGGTTTTTCTTTGTTTTTGATCTCCTTTTGTCATTCTTCCTATTCCATGAGTATTTGGGGAATGATGACAGTTCCAAGCTCTATAAAAACATTGTAGAAAAGACATATTGACCTCGAATCCGTGGATCCCTTATGTGATTTTGGGGATTTCATTTTGGGGGAAACCCCTTTTCATGATGTAGCTTCATTTGGAAACATATGAATTGGCATAGGGATTTTAAATAAGCTCTAATGTCTTCTTTATTGTTAGTATTTATCATTTTCTACTTTAAAGTAATTGCTCACATCAATGTGTTTAACAATTTATTTAAAGTGGGGGCATACATTGACATTATTCTTTCACATATTACAACTCATTTTTCATTGTGTAGTCTTCTTACTTCATGAAATGTGTTTTTCACTTTGTGGTGACATTGGGTGTGATGTCTTTCAAGCACATGATCTCTCTTAGCATATTAGATTCCTCTTAGTGGCTTGATGTGATGAACTTCATCCCTAAAGTTGTGAATCTTTTATTATTCAATTGGCCCTCTCTTGGAGATAGTAGACATGATGTTCCCTAAGTTAAGAACTTACATGAACTAAGAAAAATCCTTTGACTGTACCTTACACTACTAAAAATTTACAATAACTGCTATATGGACACCTTACATAACCCACTTTTCTTGCTTGTGGAGCCATCCTGTTTATTCATGGGTGTTAGCATACAAAGTTTTTCTTGCCTCATGAATTCCTACTATTCGTGTTGTGTGGTACCTTATTAAAGTTATCAGGAGGTATAGATTTGGTATGGTTGTACATATGGGAGCTAAACTTGATTTGCATAATGGACATCATGTTCCACTTGTAAACATTCTTGGAAAAAAAAACATTTGATCCACAATGTGTGAGATAAATAGTTGAAGCTTGATCCACCCTCTCTTTTTATTTTTGTTTTCCTTTCTCTTTGTCTTTTGCAGTGTATCCTTGTGCCTTGTTATTGCTTCTTATATCATTTTCATGTGTCTTCTTTTTTTCATATGTTGGATTGCTATAAGATCTTATTTTGGGGGCTTAATCACCCCTCTTCATTGTTGTCATCCTATCTTACAAGCATTGGTACATTTGGAACCCTCTTGATGTGAGTTTTTTCTACTTTAGTGTGAGTTTGAAGAAATTTCCTCCTCTCACTAAGGTGGGGCTAAATGTAGTGTAGAGAAACATCTCTCTTTACATTTTCACACTTGTTTGGACCCTCCCTACTAAAATTGGGCTTCTTTATGCCTTATTTGGCCTTATTTTGCATCCACAAGCCTTAATCAATGCATCTTTCCGAGGATGATCTCAAAATATATCAAGTGACCAATCAAAATTTAATGATTTTGGTTTGTATGGACCAAATTTAGTGATATAGGACTCATAAACCACCTTGGGCATATGGGTCCCACCTAAGTTTACGACCTTAATCTGAATTTCACATTAATCTAAGCCTTTCTTGAAATTTGTGTCCCAAGCTTAGCCTAATGGGACTCATACACCCCAACTGGCTCACGATTCTTGCTTAGATTAGACCCAATTTAAATTCAAATTCTTGGCAGTATTTTATTCTCCTAGATCTGATGTTGGCTTGTAGTGTTGTAATTTTAAGAAATTTTGCATAAACAAGTATAAATACAAGGTTATTACACATATTTTCTCTTGGAAAATTTCATGAGCAAGTGTGTCCTAAGCATTCATGATATCAACCTAGAAATTTTTGAGATCGAGCATTGGTCATTACAAGAGTTTAGAAGAGCATTCAATAGCCTTCAAGGGATGATTATCAAGCATTTTGGAGCATTATTCAAGATTCAAGCATCATGTCAAAGTCATCATGCATCATGTTTATTTTTGAGCTAACATTTGTGATGTAGGGTTTTATGATTCAAGCGAACATTCAAATCAAGATCCATATCATTCAAGCAAGATTCATGATCCACATTCATGCTAGTCATTACTTACAGTATTGCAACATGTTATTCAAGGGTTTGGTGAGTTGCAACATTACTTATTTTCTCATTCATCACTCCTTCATTATATTTCTATTCATTTTAAAGTTTAATTACCAAATGGGGTTTGACCAAGGAAAACCCCTATCCACTAACAATTTTTTTTTTTACCTCTCTTTGATGTGTGATTTGAAGATTTAGGTTGAAGATTCATTGAAGAGAAATATTGGAGAAAAATTGTCATCTATTTAAAAGATCACAAAAAGCCATCTACAGAGCAAAATTTAGTGTTTCATATCAAGAATTCGAGTTTGAAAGGAAGAGAAAAGATAGGAGAACAGATTCAAACCTTGACCTTTTGAAAAAGCATAATAGGACTGATACCCCACTTGTGGTGTATGATTCTTGGTATAGCATATTTTTTGGGTTTTGGAGGATTCAAACTTGTCATTACCAGATTATAGTTTTTTCCTAGAAACCCTAATCTTAGACTGATTCACCTAGCTTGTAATATGAGTCCTAGTGAGCATTAAAGTCAGTATTTCTAGGTTTTCAAACCTTGATTCAAGCCTCTTTAGTTTCTAGGTGCACCTCTGGGTATGTGCAGGATCATGATGGGCCAAAAAGTGGCAATACGATGGGTATGTGGCTGACGACTTTTTGTTTATGCAAAATTGATGAAACGAAAAGGGTTTTTTAAGGAGTTTCTTAGATTTCCACCAATATAAATTATTCTTTGCTTTGAATTTAATAAGTAATTATTATTCATTTTCTATTTGAATTACAACTAAATTCTTGATTGATAGGTTGATTGAAAAACATCTATAGCTTTTAAAAGGTATCACATTTTTTGAACCCAAAAGATGCGTCACATTCTATGCTTCGCATACTATAGGATTAAAGAAAGAAAAAATGAATTTCATAAAGTTTTGACCAAGTTAAGGTTGTCAGACATACGAGTTTTTATATTTTTTAAAATTTGTAATAAAAAATTCATAATTAATTATTTTCTTCGAAAAAAATTACAAAAAATAATGCATCACATCGGGACATGAGTCCTCTACTTATATCTAAAATCTTATAAAAAAATATTATCATTTTATTGTGGTTAGGGTGGTCAAACAGACACCTACTTATTTTTTCCTTGAAATTTAAGTACTACTGCCTTGAAATTTCAAATTTTCAGTAAATGGATTTTTTTTAAAACAAACCTAGTAGTTTAGAAACTACATTCAATTTGCTATAGATTCTGTTCTTACATATTTTTGAAATAATATAGATAAGTTATTCAAATTTTTACGTTAAGTTTCCTAACTCTGATTTTTCTAAATTTTTTGCCACTTAAGGGCTTGTTTTTTCCATGATGATCCTACACATACCCCTCTATTATTTCTCAGTCTGTTATGCTAATTTTCAATTCCATAATCTAGGTCATATATAGTTAGGTTTTGCATATCATTTACATTCCTAGTCTTCCCAAGCCCTTACTTGGTTGTGAACCCTCCTTTAGTATTTAATCACACCCTAGGATTCCTTATTATAGATCTCTTTCCCTCATTTTCATCCATTGGATTGAGATCTCTAAGGTTTCCTTGAGTGAAACTTGGAGAAAATATGTCTAGGTCCCTTAGTTCCATCTTCCAATAAGGTGGAACCCTATTCCCTTGTTCACCTTTTCACAAAGGAAAAAATAATCTTTCAAATTACTGGAATTGGTGTATACATACCTTTGTGCTCCTACAACAACAAGAATTCTTCAAGGTGATAGGTATTCGTGCTTTTCATTGATGATTATTCAAAGATGACATGGGTTACTTTTCTTAGAGAAAAATATGAAGCCCTAAATAGATTCAAAGAATTTAAATTTATGGTTGAGAATGAAATAGATTTGAAGATTAAATCTTTTTATTTTGATAAAGGTGGAGAGTTCACCTCTAATGAATTTAACATGTTTTGTGAGAATCATGGTATAAAAAGGCACTTGTCTACCCCTAGGACTCAGAAAAATGGAGTGTTTGAAAGGAAAAATAGAACTATTTAAGAAGTTGCAAGGACTATGATGAAAGAAGCTAGCCTACCGAAAGTCTACTGGAGAGAAGCAATTCATACTTTTGTTTACATACTTAACATAGTTCAAGAAAAATAAAACATCACAGACTCCCTATGAGTTGTGGTATGGAAGGATACCTACTGTTAATTACTTTAGAGTGTTTGGAAGAAAATGTTATATTAGAAGAGACGAAGAAAATTTGGGAAAGTTTGATGCAATATTTGATGAAGGAATATTTCTTGGATATTATATACTAAAAGAAAATCATACTAGTGCTACAATAAAATATTAATAAATATTGTTGAGAGTGCAAGTGTCAAGGTTGATGAAGATTTTAGGAACTCAGTGGTGATGGATGGATATGAACAAGATGGACCTGATTGTAGAGAAAAAGAGAAGACTAAGGAAAAGGAAGTACAACTTGAAGAAGAGGAAGAAGCTCCATAAAAGACCCCTAGAACCCTTAAGTATGTGCAAATAAATCATTCTGACGAACAAATCATTGGAGACAAAAACAAAGGTGTACTGAAAATAAGGAAAGCTACTAAATAAGAGGTAAATTTGTGTCTACTTTCTAAATTTAAATATAAGATAGTGATTGAGTAATGTAAAGATAAACATTGGATGAAATCTATGGAAGAAGAACTACTACAGATTGAGAAAAATCAGACTCAAGAACTTTTCCAAAGACCAACAAACAAAAATATAATTGGATCTAAGTGGGTGTTAAAAAACAAACTAAATGAGAATGGAGAGGTGGTAAGGAACAAAGCAAGGCTTGTGTGTAAAGGCTATGCACAAGTTGAAGGAATAGATTTTGAAGAGAAATTTTCCCGGATGGAAAGAATGGAAGCTATCTAGATGTTTTTGGATTTTACAACACAAGGATTTCAAAGTTTATTAGATTGATGTAAAGTCTTCTTTCTTGAATGGAGAGTTGAAAGAAGAAGTATATATGGAACAACCAAAAAGATTTTAGTTATCAGATAAACCTAATATGGTTTGCAGATTAAAGAACGCATTGCATGGATTGAAGCAAGCTCTTAGAGCTTGGTATGCAAGGTTGGATAAGTATTTGATGTAAAAAAGGGATTTAATAAAGGTAGCAAAAATAGTAACATTTACTTTAAGGTTGAAAAGGATCAAATCTTGATTGTAGTTGTGTATGTTGATGACATAATTTTTGGAGGCAATGAAGTTATGTACAAGAAGTTTATAGAAGAGATGCAAAAAGAGTTTGATATTTCTATGTTTGGGGAGATGAATTTATTCCTTGGGTTACAAATCAATCAAACAAATAAAGGTATATTCATTTCATAATTAAAGTATGTCAAAGAGATGTTGAAGAAGTTTGGAATGAAAGACTCCAAACCGTTATGTACTCCTATGGTTACTAGTTTCAAACTAAGCAAGAATGATGAATCCCCTAAAGCTATTAGAGAAAGTATGGATCAATTATTGGTGGACCACTATATCTAATTGTTACTAGATTGGATATCATGCATGCCATCTATCTTGTGGCTAGATTTCAAGAAGATCCTAGAGAGTCACATGTTGTAGCAATAAAGAGGATATTAAGATACCTAAAGGGAACCCTAGATCATGACTTGTGGTATCCAAAGGATACTAATTTGACTTGGGATGGCTGTGTGGATGAAAGAAAAAGTACAAGTGGTGGTGCATTATTTCTTAGATGTAGATTTTTATCATGGCTAAGTAAGAAACAAGATTCAATTTATTTATCTACTATAGAGGCAGAGTACACTACAACAACATCTTTCTACACACATGTTTTGTTGATGAGGAAAACATTGAAGGATATGAGTGTGGTGTATGATGAGTCTATTTCTAGATTTTGTGACAATACACGTGTAATAAATATTTCAAAGAATCCCATTATGCATTCAAGGAAAAAACATATTTTAATCAAATATCACTTTCTAAGAGAGAAGGTTGTGGAGAATGAATTGGTACTTGAATATGTTCTTACAAAGGATTAGATTGTTGATATATTCACTAAGGCTCTTCCTAAGGATACTTTTGAATATCTATAGGAGAAGTTGGGGGTTATTTCCCCTCCTTCATTGAACTAGATGCATAAGGTGATGCATCAGTCTATTGGATCTAAAGATTCATTTTTTTTTGGCCTGATGTTGGTGGCTATAGGTCTCAGGGGAATAGGTAGTGGCATTGCTAATGTGGTGTAGAATGTTGTGTGCTACGAAGAGGGAGTATTTAGAGTAGTAAAGGAAAGGTGTTGTTGAGCAGTTGTAAGCAGGTTGTTTGATGATAAAGGAAAAGAATAAAATAGTACAAATATTATGTGCTTTTCCATTGAAGTCAAAGGGGGAGAGAGTAATGTGAAAAAGATCTAAGGGGGAGAGAAACATGTAAAAATTCATAAACTTAGAGGGATAGAGAAAAATGTTGAAAAGAATAAGTAATAAGGGAAAGAGAGAGACATGAGAAGTGATTTATAAAATATAAGTTATTCAGGGGGAGAAAAGAGAAAATGAAACATGTAAGTTTAGATTTGTTGTGTCTTTGATGATTTTTCACATCATGTGTTGCCATTAATGAAAAAGGGGAAGATTGTTGCAAGTATGAGAAGATTGGTGTTGTCATTGATTTCAAAAAAATTGTGTTGTCATGATATCAATTGTATGTGTTGAGGGAGATTGGTGTTGAAGATGAACAATTGGTGTTGTCTATTCTTTGATTTGTTGCATTATGTAGTCATCAATTAAGCTATTGGTGTTAGCCTCTAGTGTTGCTTTGATAAGCTTCTATCAATCCTCAATCATTAAATTCTGCACCCCTTGTCATTTTCCATAAGGGATCTGATACCAAATGTAGAATCTAAAAGTAAGTCTAATTCCTAAACTGGCAGGTTAAAAGAAAACAACAAGAAATTAAAACAATTACAACAACAAAAATAGAGCACACAAACCGATACACAATTCTCTCAATGGTCAAAAAAAGCTTTGTATTATTATTAAAACTTAATCAACTGCATCAAATTAACAATGATCAATAAAAATATTTATAGAAAAAGAAAGCCTAAAGAAAAAACAAAGCAAACTAATAATAGACTATTTTTTCCATGCACTAAACATTGCATGAAAGTTTTAAACACAAACTAAAACTTATTAAAATTGAAATAGGAAACAACAGATCATGTAGTGAGTTACCAATGGGTAAATCATCAGCATCATTTATCCAACACATTCGTGTTGATAAAAGGGATTTTATTCGGTCTACTAACACAACCATTATTTATGATCCAAATAGAAAACCCCAAAATGAGTAGCAAGTAGTAGCTAGGGCTCACTACCTTGGGAAAATGAGGAAGGTAATGATCTATAGGATTATTGCAAGAGGAACTATTGAGGAATGAATGATGCAAATGATAAAAAAATGATCCTTGAGAATCTTGTAGTTGGTCGCTTGAAAGCCCAAGTTTTAAATCAGGAAACATTAGATGATATATTACATCATGGAGGAAAAAATTTCTCTTTTAGATAATGATAATGGAGGCATATGCAATAGGTAGGACTTGAATTTTTGGAAAATCCAATAAGCTTTTGGTCGTGTCAACTAAAATGTATTTGGTATTTTTCAAGGCCCGATAGCAAGTTTGACTATAGCTAAGCTAACAATGAGATCCAACGAAGCCTTTGTAAATTTTCATTGGTAATTGGAATTTGGTGACTTTTTGTTTCCTGTACATAAGTTTTCAAACCATGGGCATGGTCATGTTGGGTTTATGTTGTAATTTTATGATGAAAATCTAAATTATGACCAAAATTTTGACATCTTTTATGCAAGGTACCTACCCTATTCTACAAGGTCATTGGTCATTAATGATGGGATATCATGGGAGCACATTAGGAAACTACTTGATATGACATCTCCTAGAGATCTCTATTTTCCATATGTTTATAGTGTAGATAAATGGACCCCTTTACATTTTTACACTTGTTTGGGCCCTCCTTGTGGATTTTGTCTTAATGTTTCCTTGATTTAGTGTTGTAATGTGGATAACACATCCACATTAGGTTTTGGGCCCTTGTGGAATAATGGATTTTAATGGTACCTTGCTAAAGTGTTGTAACACACTTTCACACTTTCCTAGGTTTTTATTAGATAATTAAACATAATAAACCTATTTTTAATCAAAATCAACTTTAATCTTTCCTTATATTTGGAGTGTTGTAAAGTGTTGTAACAAACTTTCACACTTTTATAGGCTTTTCATTAATAATTGGGCTTTCTCATGCTTTAATTTGTCCCTATTTTGCATCCACAAGCCCCATTTATTGTATGCTTTCAAGGATAATTCTAACACCAATCATTAACCAATCATAATTTAGGTATTTTTGGCTTGTGCGGCCTAGATTTAGTGATCTGGGACTCGTTCGCCACTTTGGGCGAATGAATCCCACCTAGATTTTTGGGTCCCAAACCAATTTTTACACCTTCCTAAGCACTTTTGGTTTTTGGTCCCATACATTATTCCAAATGGGACTCATTCTTCATTTTGGGTGAATGAGTCCCATGTGGCCCAAAATTGAAATTAATTCAAATTCTTGGTGGGATTTTGTCCTCCTAGATTTGATGTCAGCTTGTAGTGTTGTAATTTTAGGAATTCTTGAATAATAGAGTATAAATACAAGGTTCTTTCAATAATTTTCACTCAAGAATTTTGTGAGAGCATTCATAATAGAAAATTGAGTTCACAAGAGCATTCAAACATTCATAGGGGAATTCAAGTGTCTTCAAGGGTATATTCTTCATCATTTTTTGTAGAAATTCAAGATGCATCATCATCTCAAGCATATCAAGCATCAAACATGTTATTGAGCTAGTGTTGTGATGTAGTATTGAAGATCCAAGATCAAGTATTGTTATACTCCTATTGTCAAGATCAAGATATACATCCTCCATGGCCCTTTCATGTTGAGTTGTAGATTTACAAGACATCATTTACAAGGAATCATTCAAGGTATTATTGTCCATGATTCATGTTATTTCTTTCATGTTTCATTCCTTCATTTCATTGTCTCATCATTTGGTTTAATTACCTAAAAGGAGTTTGACCAAGGCAAACCCCTATTCCCCAACAATCAACATTTTCTCTCTCTCTTTGTGAAATTGTATATCTAGGTGCTTTGAGGACTTGAAGATCATTGAAGATTAGGTTACAAGTTTGCTGAAGTTGTCTCCCCATTTTTTAAGGTCATAATATTCAGTAAAAGGTCATCTATAGCCCTGAAATCAAAGTTTCAGATTTAGAAACTTGGAGAAGTAGATTGAGCAAACTGAGAAGAACATATATAAAATTTGAATTCCCAAAAAAGTGAAATGAGGCTAATTCACCACAAGTGGTGAATGAGTCCCACAGTAGGTTTTTCAAAGATCTTTACAGATTTGGATACCCATTTTCCCAAAACCTACTCTTTTGTACAAATTCATAACTAGGACTAATTCACCCAAAATGGAGAATGAGTCCCAGTAGACCAAAATTTCAATATTAGCAGCATTTCTAGCCTTCATTCAATCCTCTTCAAGTTTCTATAGGCACACCTTTTGAATTGTAGCTTTCTATTTTTTTCTTACAAACTTTTTTAGGTCATTTTATAGATCATTGCATCAAACTATCGTTTAGTGTTGCATCTTACATTGCATTAGTATTTCCAAGTTCTTACTTGGTGGTGAACCCCTCTTGTAATCTAAAATCATATCCTAGGATAGTCCCTTAGTAGATCTCTTACCTCTATTCCAATCTTAGGGTGAGATATCTAGGGAATCCTTGAATGTTAGTTGGCGAAAAATGTTGTTCTATGTCCAAAACCATAAAGCATTCATTTTTCAACTAAACAATGTTGCAAAGGAATGTGAATCCCAATATAGTGTATAAAGGCTAAACATACTCTCTAAATAAAAAATAATATCCAACAGATTGGTAATCAAACATTTGAGGCTTAAGAAGCTTGACCTTTGGGGCTGCTCTGAAATTTGTGCCTTGTATCTAGATTGTCTAAAGCTTGTTGAGCTAAATCTAAATTCTTGTAGTACTATGAATCTTTAGAATATTTTCTACAATGCCGTGCACTAGTAATAGTGCATTCTACATACTACAAGAAATTCATAACTTATGCATTTCAAAGCAAGGTTTCTTGTTCCTCTTAAAATGAAATATTGCATTTATTCACAAAAGGAAAGGTAGATGGTTCTAAAGAGTCTAAGCATCAAAATTTGATACCATACAACCTTGTGAAGATGGTGAAGTGGATGGGAGTCTCCCTAAGCATTCATGAGGTGTAACTCATCTAGTTTAAATCCTTCATAGCTCGATCCCTCACATAAAGTTGGAGTATTATTTGATTACTTGGTATAGTGTAGATAACAAGGGAAATTGGTTCAATGTTCAACATGTCTACCAAAAATTTTCTAATAAGTTTAAACAAATAAAGGATTTGGTGCCTTTTTACAAAAAAAGGATGAGAGCACCATAGTATTAAAATAATGACTTACAAAATCAAAGAACAATCAATTGACATCAATTGCAAGGGAGATCATTGAGTAGTTGTGAAGAAAAATTCTTTAAATAGAGAGTAATGAATTTAATATGGTGATTGCAAAAGCAACAATTCTGAGATACAATGGGTGACATAGTATGGCACATTGAGTTTAGACCAGATCTGAGATGAAGCATCAACTTTAAAAGAATATAGCAAGGGAAAAGGACTAGGAATAAGGGGGTTTGTAGATGCACTTGATCCTGAGTGTGTCGAACTCTTCTTGCTGAGCATATTAAGTAATAGAGGACTATGTGTTTATGGAAATAAGTGAGCATGAAAAGAGAATTAGGAGGTAAGGATCTCAGTAAGTTGAAGAAAGGGGAGAGAAATAAAATAGGGTAGTAGCAGTCACATTTTAAGGGGTGGTAGTCAAGAGAAGAAAAAGGAAAATGTTTAAGTTGGTAAGTGAACAAAATTCTACCTATATCCACAAGATAAAAGTCAAATCATTAACAACAGATGTGAAATATTTAACATGATCATGATGAAGGGAAGTTTTGTTGGATTATATGGACAATCGTGGAAAGAGTAAAAAGGATAGCAAGGAGATCATTATAAGAAGGATTCCATGAATTTTATAGAAGGGATAATCCATATCTTTTATTTTCAATTTACTAGTCAAGGTTTCAAATTGAAAGAGCAGACCTTAAGGTTATTTTGTAGTAAGAATAGTCATATCATTAAAGAGAACATCTCAAATATTGTGGAAGCACCTTTCACCTTGAAATCATTAAGAGAAACAAGGGTGGTTTCACATATCTTTTTCCTTCATGATTAGTTTTGGTGCACTTAAAGGAAACTTAGGCCTATTTAAGAAGCTCATATGGTCACAATTATATTTGAGAGGATTTTGAGGCTAAAATCATGCAAAAAGAGGTAGCTTGGAGTCCTAAAATATAGGATTTTTTGCCTTGTACACCCAACAAGTTGAAAACTTCATGCAAATCTATTGAAGACATCGATTCCAATCAATTTCATGCTTTTTTTAGAGGACCAGTTCAAGTTCAGTTGGGGAACACTTGAAGGAGCATGCAAAGATCAGCAAGTTAGCAGTTCAAGTCAACTTTTCTTCACCGAACTTTGTAATTTTTTGCTTCAAGTTCAAAGGGAGTTCAACTCATCATGCAAGCTCAATGTCTTCTACAAGGTTCAACATCAATTATTTGGAGGAGTTTTTCTATAAAATAAGGCATTCAACTCTTTTAGAGTCAATTCTTTCTATGCTTTATTTTTTCCTTATGAAAAAGGAAAATATTGTAACTCAGTTTGAGATATAGTTTCAATATAGAGAAACAAATTTTATGTATTTTTAGTATTTTTCAAATATTTGTACAAGGAAACTCCCTTTTATTAATAAAAAAGTAGCATTTTTCCTTCTCAAATTTCTTGTGTTGAGTGTATTTGTGAATGATTTGATCTAATTTTTGTGATTATGATTAAAATTCCTTAAATTATGTCTCATTAAAATACATTTATTTATAGAATAAGAAAAACCCATGCATGTCATAGGCTATGTTAGCTATTTTTTAGAACTTGCAACTATGAAAACACATAGTTTGCTTTCAACAAAACCTAAAACATAACCTTCCTTTGAAACACTTTTGTATGAGTTTGTCAAAATTAAGTTGTGCATTTAATAAATCAATTTTTTAGAGGAATTATGAGTTAGAATAGCAATTACAAGTCATTTAATCATTGGTGCATCACCCCCTACATTTAGTTTAACTAAGTTTCAGTTATTCTATCATTTTTCCTATCAAATCAACAAGATTTTAGAAGGTCCATCAAGGGAACTATCCCTCTCTAGAGGTTCATCTTCACCATAAGAGATCCAAAGCTTTAAGTTGATCTCATGTCTCATATGATAATTGATTTTACACTTAGCTAAGGGTGATATCCTCATTACAACAATGAAAAACTTGGGGCCCTGCTTCACTATTGTCTTGGCTTGGAGATATGCCAAGAAAATCCAATAAAATTTTAGAATTTATTGAATTGTAAACCTATATCCACTCCAATGGAGAAAGGTTTACAACTATCTCAATTCAAGGGCTCACCTCAAGTATATGCAACTCTCTACTATCAGCTTGTTGGGAATCTCATTTTCTTGACTTATACTAGACCGTATTTATGCTTTGTTTTTAGCTATCTTTATATATTTATGTAGGATACAAAGCAATACCATTGGGTTACAGCTAAGAATGTTTGTAGATATTTTTTAGGTACACTTAATTATGGTCTAGAATACAAGAATAACTCTTAGTTCTTCTTTCAGGGATATGTTGACTCAGATTATTCTAGATCTATTCATGATAAGAATTAAATTATAGGATATATTTTTCATCTTGGATATTGGCCTACTTCATGGATTAGTAAGAAGTAAATTGTTGTTTCTCTCATCCATCGAGCTTTAATATCATGTTGCACAAGGAGATGTGTGCAAAGAAATTTAGTTACATCACATTCTAGTTGACATGAACATTCCTAAGGAAAAAACACCTATTCTTTATTGTGACAATCAAGGGGTGTTGAAGCTTGTGAAGAATATAGTTTTTCATTAAAAAAAATATTATTGAGTTGGAATGTCATTACATTCATGAACAAGTCATGCATCACCACATTCAACTCCATTAATACCTAACAGATTGTTAGATAGTTGATATATTCACCAAGTCTCTTGGTAAGATAAAATTTATATTATTTTTGGGGGTACATTTGTAAGAACAATGTAATAAAGGGGAATACTAGCATAATAGTTGATTACATTGTTAATAGAGTGATATATAGTTAAACTATTATGTATTTTAACCAACCATTTTCCCTTTTCTCCTTTTGTACAAAGACAACAATAGTTCTTTGAATAAATCATAAAACTTTATGTTCTTCACTTAGAGCTAGATCTAAAGAGGAAGGATTACTAATGATAGAAATAAAACATAGTATCCTACCCTAAATTTTAGATATTGAACATAATTGTACAATTTTTTTAACTCTAATCACACATTCCCATGTCATGTCTACTTCTATAATATAAATTATTAAATTGGTCATATGGATCCTTATGATCAAAAAATACCTATATGGATTCAAATATCATCTAGATTTTTTTTTTAGACTCAATTTCAACCTAGGTATTTCCATGTCAATTCTTAGCAATGAACAAGTGTCATTCTTTCTAATCTCTATAAATTTTGTGTTAAAGTGTGTTGAATGTATCCAATAATGAGAGGGGCGGTGAATGTATCGAATAATGAATCAGTATTCAGCTAACTAGATTAATTGGTAGCCATCAAATTATCAATCCACATTTAACAACAATAGAGAACCAAAACATAAAGAAGATCATAACACATTGACACTAGGATTTTTACATGGAAAACCCAAATTGGGAAAAACCACAGTGAGGATTAGCTCATAATATATTATAACTAGTTATAAGATATTACAGGGCACACTACCAAGACTCACTATCCTTAGAAAGTCTCAAACCTAAATACAAAAAGGTGGCTTATTGCCAAACAGATGTGGCTCATTGCCAAAAAAAAAACTAAAGAAGTACACCTACATAGTGTTGAAAGCAGTTATGGTTAAGCTCTAGATATTTCTCTAGTTTCCGATACATAAAACACTATCAGTAACTTCACATTATTACCCTTGTTCACATTACTTGCATATCCTTCTCTCTCTTTTCATTGCTTTGGCTATCATAAATATATGCATACATAACTTCCACTATCAATTAGGTTGGTCTAATTGAGGGAACACTTCAAATATAAAAGATCTTGTTGGCTTAATACAAAATTTTCTTTAAGATACAAAAAAAACGTGTTATCCAAGGGTTGGGTCGGTCCGGACCTAAAGAGAAACACACACAAAAGATATACCTTGTCGAAAAAAAGAACACTGAAGTCCTGTCACCAAGATAGGTCAACCATATCACAAAAATATGTTGAAAACCCATGTATACATATAACTGACATTCTTGATCAACATATCAAAGAATCATTGAATTTCCTCTTACAGAGAAGATTTCCAGATCAAGATACAAATTTCATAGATAATTACCAATCAATGTTGGAATCAATGACAACCAAAATGGAGGGCACCTTCCCACCTTCTTCATTCTTCCAACAATATCCCCCTTTGTCATTGATGGAAACATGTTCCAAAAATGAGATTTGTGCCAAAACAAAAATTATGCACAACTTCCCCTAACATATGTACAAAAACAAAATTCTTATCTTTCTCTTTTCTTCTCCCCCTTTTATATCAAGGACAAAGGACGGGGAAACACTTCAAATTCAGGAATTAGGGGCACCTTGTAATTCTTTGAGAATCACTTCCCAAGCAGGCTTTCCACCATCCTAGACACTTTTTTCCATGGAAAGTGTTTATGCAGAGATTCTATTTTCACTAGGAATTCTTCTCCTTCTTCTTGAGTGGATGGGGCGATGCTCATTTTCTCAAGTTTTTCTACCTCCATTAGAAAACGTGATATAGTAATATGTGTGAACATGACTAGATTTCCAAGATAGGCATACTACCTCATAGCATCTTGCTTCTGCCTTTGTAGGATGAAGAACTTATTTTGTAAGTCTGCAATAGAAATCCACCTAACATAGTTTCTATCACCAAAAATATTATAATCTTTGGAGGTATCAACAAGTTGAAACTCAATTGATTCCAATAGATCCTTGATACCTTGAGTGGCTTTCAACCATTTCATGCAGTAAACAAATAACAATTGGGCCTCTTGATCGCATTCTCTTACTTCTTTCAAAGCTTCCAAAGCTTCTTCATGTGCAATAGTATGCTTAAATCTTGTAGAAACAACAACCTTTTTTCTAGAAAATTCAACTCTACTTAAATTTTGTGGTCTACATCCTAAGATTGGATGTGTATTCTTTAGCAAAATCAACAATAAGACTCAAATTTTCAATTGGAGCTAAAAAGTTGTTGGGAGTAGCACTAGGAGCTATCTCTCATAGAGCTTTTATAGCTTCATTTATTAACTCATTGATTCTTTGATATGACTCTAAAGCCTCCTATGTGACTAAGCTAATGAAAGTGTTACATAGCTTCATTCTATCACTAGGTGTGATTTTTGTCAAATCCACAAAACCCAGATGACATGGTAGCTTGACAAGCTCAGGTGGATGTGCAAGTTGGATTATAGATTTTCTTGAAAGAAGACCTTTAAGAGTACTTCTAGATGATTCTCTAGAATGCTTTTATGATTTAGGGCCTTTGAGAATTTCGCCTTCAGCTGGAATGACTTCCTTCTTCTTTCTTCTTTTCTTCTTGTTCCTCTTCCTTTTCATTTTCATCACCAGATGACTTTCTGTTTTCTTTCTTTCTTCTATCTTCATCATCATTTTCTTTGTCTTTATTTCCTTCATTTTCATCTTTGTTTTCCCTCTATTCCCATAGGATTCTTGATATTCTTGATTTGGGTATGTGCAAGATCATCACAAAAAAATAGGCTCTTAAGTGGCGAAAAATTCAAAAAAATCAGAGTTAGGCAACTTGACATAAAAAATTGAATAAGTTATCTATATTATTTCAAAAATATGTAAGAATATAATTTGTAGCAAATTTAATGTAGTTTCTAAACTACCAGGTTTATTTAAAAAGAAAATCTATTTGGTGAAAATTTGAAATTCCAATGGAGTAGTACTTGAATTTCAGGGAAAAATAAGAAGTGGGTGTCTATTTGACCACCCTAACCACAATAAAATGATAATATTTTTTTATAATATTTTAGCTATAAGAAGAGGACTCATGTCCCGATGTGATGCATATTTTTTTTGTAATTTTTTTTCAAGTAATAATTAATTATGAATTTTTTATTACAAATTTTAAATAATATAAAAACTTGTATGTCTGACCACCTTAAATTCGTCAAAACTTCATGAAATTCAATTTAATTTTTTCTAATCCTATAGTATGTGAAGCATAAAATGTGATGCATTTTTCATATTCAAAAAATGTGATACTGCTTGAAATCTATAGATGTTTTTCAATCAACCTATCAATCAGGACTTTAGTCATAATTCAAATAGAAAATGAATAATAATTATTTATTAAAATCAAATTAAAGCATAATTTATATTGGTAGAAAGCTGAGAATCTCCTTTAAAAACTCTTTTTGTTTCATTAGTTTTGGATAAAAGAAAAGTTGCCAGCCACATACCCTACACATACCCAACATATCACCACTTTTTGGACCATCATGGTCCTGCACATACCCATGTTCTTCTCTATTTTCACCGTATTGATCCTTATGATGATCATCCAACCTCTTACTGGTAGTTTCATCTATGTCCATTTGAGGGGCAGGGATCTCTAGAGCATCATGTGTCTCATCAATAGTTTCCAAGATAGGATTGTCCATTACTTCTACAACTATAGTAGGTTCCTAAGTCTGAGTAGTGTGAGATGAAGAATTGGTTCTTGTCCCATAGCTCCCTACTAATTTCCTAATTACATCATGAGTTTCTTTCCTTACTTTTTCAACATACTCTTCTTCCTTAGTCATTAACATGTTAACTCTCTACTTGAATTTGAACATTGTAGAACATTCTTTCAACATATTTTCAATTTCTATCTCTGAACAAGTAGAACTAACAGATTCTACAACTTCTCTTCTCATCTTGTCTTTGAATCTCAAAGCTTCCTTCCTTCTAAGCACTAACTCTTTCCACACATTTTTAGTAACTTTTGACTATATGGTATCCATTTTTATGTTACAGATAACTATGTACTAAGTAAAAGCATGTAAGATGGTTTATTTTCCTTTATCGTCAACCTCATCATATAACTCAACAGTGGTCATGAGTTCATTATCAATCATATGGTTCACTAAAGTTTTGAGAACCAAGGGTAGATGATTTCTTACCAAAGGAGAGTCGGGCATGGTCCCCATAGGGTTAGTAGAGCCTTCTTCATTCTTCTTTTCATGCACATGAATTTGGTAGGCATCTTCCTCTATTTATGTCTCCTCATTAGTGGATATCTCTATAGTATTTTGACTCCTTCACCTGAGGTACTACTTCTATTTCTTTTCAGTCGATGCTCCTCTTCAAGACCAAGCTCAATTTCTTCTTCAATAGCATCACTCAAATTCCTTTTCCTATAATCCTTTTTTTCACTCTTCTTCTTCCTCCTGAAGCATTAAATCGTGCAACAAATATGTTATTCTTCTTTGATTCCCTAGTACTCGGGCTAGTAGGAGTAGCAACATCAACATATGTAGGGATACTTTGTTCTTTTCTTTTCCCTTTCTCAGTATTAGCACTAACAGGGGTGGTAGAGATGGAAATAGGTGCAAATGTAGCACTAGATAATTGCCTTCCTAATTTTCTAGGTCCCGAGGATTGTTCAGCAGCTATGGCTTTCCTTTTGTCATGAGCCTCCTTCAATTGTACAATGTCATCTATTTTTTGACTTTGGAGCAAAGCTTCAATTTTCTTTCTCTACTTATTTGTTGAAGCTTCTAAATGAATTTTAGTAGATTTCTCCTCATATGTAGCTAATCTAGGTAGAGATGGGTGTTTAAGGCTAGACAACATAATCTCAATGTATTCTTTTGTGAAATTCTCTTCAATCTCATACCCCAGTGGTTTAATCCAATGAATTCTATGTTCTACTACCTCAATGATGCATTCATCGGTAGACATGAGAAATGTTATCTCCTTTTCATACTTTCTCACTAGAATAATTGGAATCCTTTCTCTTTCTTGAATTTCATTATGAAAGACCACAAAGAAGGTAGTTAGGGCATTGTTCTATGTCCTAAATTCTCCTAGATTGCGTAGATAATCACTGATCTGATGAGCAACCAGCCTGGTGTTATCTCATATTGTGTTCTTTCTTCCATGTAATTCCCTTAGGAAATAGAATAACAAACAAACAAGAGTTCCAAATTTAAAGACATCTCTTTTCCTTTGTCATACTCAAATTTTCCATAAGTTGTAATTTTAATAGCTCACAAAGATCAAAATCCTTTCCATTCACCACCATTTCATAAGCTATGTGAATTTTTGTGGCCGATAAAAATTTCGCTCTATTTGTGAAGTAGACTTTTTTCCCAATCATAATGGCAACATACTTGATGGCTGGGTTTGTAATAGATTTCATGGTTAGGGCTCTTCCATCAAACTTAGCACCAATTAACCTTATGACCTCATCATTTTTCACTACTTTTAGAACTAGAATGACACCATTGTTACAAAGACCAATAACTACTCAAATTCCCTCCTTATTGGTAATTCTTATTTCATTTACCCACACAAGATTGTTGTGAACCCTACTGAGGGTCATCCTAACAAATTTTGCATCACTTTCACTGGAAAATTTTGAAAACTAGTTCCAAACACTCAACTTCATCCGAAATAGGTTTTCATACTCTGTCTTGAGTAATAAATCATTAGTGAACTCATTGTCCCATAAATCCTTCAGCTCTTGGTGATCAAATTCTTTAAGCTTCCCACGAATATATAGACTCGTATCTTCGGTGGGTAGCACATTGCTTAGAATGTGCAAGAATTCACCCATTGGATAATTTTCATACACCTTCCATGACCATCTTCTGAACTTTGGTTGGGGCCTCTCAGAAATTTCCATGATAGTAGAAGTGGCCATATTTCCTAAAAAAAACTTGAATGATCTTAACAAATTGTTTCTATAATTTAAAAAACACGGAATTCATATAACAAAGAATACCTTTCTACTTGTCGAGACTAGGGTTTCAAAGTACGATACTTTGAGTTGCTTCTTTATTACTTCATCTTGCACTACTCCTAATTTTGCGCAAATGTTATTTTCTTTAACTTAGTAGCTTGCTTTATTATTTATCTTTTTTCCCTAATTTTTCATTTATTGTTTTTCTACTTTAAATTTGTTAAGCACTTTGTTACATACACTATAGACCAAAAAGAGCTCTGCATTTTTTTTTTTTTCTTGATTTTTGCCAAAATTTTCTTCAAAGCCATCAAAATAGAGATTCACATTACTTATCTTTGTGTCATTACAAGACACCTCATAAATTAGGGGCTTGATATATTTTTCTCATTGCTCCCCCTGAAACCATTACTGGGTTTAGTTCATAGAAGAGATATCTACACCAAATACATATATAGGATCATTTGTTTTTTCCTTATCCTCAAGTTCTTCCTTTTTTCTCCAAATTCTTTTCATTTCTTTTTGCACTTCTTCAGGGTTTACCTTGTTCATAGACTTGTTCTTTTGTTCCAAATTCAGTTTCTTCCCAACTTTCCTCTTACAAAATTTTGAGATATGTCTTGGTTTATTGCAAGAGTGGAACACAACATATATTTGACCAAGAGAGTTTTTATTCATCCTTGTCCTACACTGATTAGCCTTGTTTCCAAAAATATTACATATGTAATAGTAGCCTTGAAATAAATGAATTCTTCTACCAATATTAACCCTGTTCATCATTATCTGACTTCTAGATTCAAAAAATTTATGTCCAAACTTGTTGCAAAAATAGCATTTTCCAGCAAAGAATCCAACATTCGGACTTATTCTATTTTGGTTCATCATACTTCTACATTTTGTTGTTCTATGTCTAAATTTATTGCAAGAGTAACAAAATCTATTAAAAGATAGGTACCTTTGAGCATTAGGCTATTGGATGGGAGTCCTTCTGGTATTGATTCTTCAGTTCTTGCTTTGATAAGCATTCCTTTGGGGTTTCCTTTGATTTTTCACTTTGTTGTAAATCGCTTTGGCCTTTGATCTTTGTCCTTCTTCAAGTCCTAGACCAATTTTTTCTTTAGTAGGTCTTTAAAATGTAACTAACTCATCAAGCATTGTATAACTTGTCTTGAACCTTTCTTCGTGTGCTTTTGCTTTTTCTAGGTCATCTCTTAAGGTTACTGCTTCTTGTTCAAGCTTCACACATTCATTGATTTTAATTTGGATCTCAACTTTTTGACATTCCTCAATTTGATTTCTTTCTTTTGTTTCAATTTTTAGTCTGGTAATATCCTCATTGGCCTTCTTCAACTGATCATTGACTTTCCTATGTCTATCTTTGAATTTTTTGATCTTTTCTCTCAGATTTCTAATGCAATCATTTGCTTCCTTTAGATTTCCTTTCAAAGTTTCATTCTCATCCTCACTTTTGTTCAATTCCTTGAGGGAGAAATTGATCTCTTTAGATACAGAGTTTTCTTCTGGAGGACCAAAATGATATTTTCCATCCATATATTCAATTTCTGGGACCTTCCTCAAGTTTTAAGATTTTTTAAGAGGAATCAATCTTTGATACCAATTGTTGAATGTATCGAATACTAAGAGGGGGGTGAATCAATATTCAATTGACTAGATTAATTAATAGCAATCCAATTATTAATCCACATTTAACAACAATAGAGAACCAAAACATAAAGGAGATCATAACACATTGACACCAGGATTTTTACTTGGAAAACCCAGAATGGGAAAAATCATAAGGAGGATTAGCTCAACTTATATTATAACTAGTTATAAGATATTATAGGGCACACTATCAGGACTCACTATCCTTAGAAAGGCTCACAACTTGAATACAAAAAGGTGGCTTATCACCAAATAGATGTGGCTCACAACCAAAAATGAACTGAAGAAGTGCACCTACATAGTGCTGAAAGTAGTTTCAGTTAAGCTCTAGATATTGCTCTGGTTGTCGGTACATAAAACATTATCAATAAATTCACATTAGTACCCTTGTTCTATTATTTTTATATCCTTATCTCACTTTTGATTGCTTTGTCCATCATGAATATATGCAAACATAACTTCCACTATCAATTAGGTCAGCCTAGTTGAGGGAACACTTCAAATACAAAGGATCTGGTTGGATTAATACAAAATTTCTTTTGACATGTGAAACAAAACATGTTATCTAAATGTAGGGTTAGTCTAGACCTAAAGATAAACACACATAGAAGATATACCTTATTGAGCATAAGAACACTGAAGTCCTATCACCAAGATAGGTCAACAAGATCACAAAAATATGTTGAAAACCCATGAATACCTATAGCTAACATTCTTGATCAACATATCAAATATTCATTGAATTTCCTCTTATAGTGAATATTTTTGGATCAAGATATAGATTTCATAGATAATTACCAACCAATGTTGGCATCAATGAAAACCAAAATAGAAGGAACCTTTGTACCTTCTTCATTCTTCCAACAAAGTACAATGAAATAACTTACGAAAGAGAATAATCTAATATTAAATATATTATAAATTTACTTTATAATACATGAGGTTAGTAATCCACTTCAAGAGGTAAACCTCCAAATATCTCCAATAAGATTACTATTCATAATATTTTAATGATAAAATAACTACTAACTCATATATATACCCTACTTATGTCTTTGATGTCATCTAGTCCAACTTGCTAAATATAACACCTATGATTACTTAATTATCTAAATAAAAGTATTATAATAATTATAATATAAATTAATTAAGAGTTATGGTAGGTATTAGCAAACTACTCATAAACTTATACACACTATAGGGTTAATTTTGTAGCATGCCATCCTCTTCAAATAATTTTTTCCTCACCATTGATCAATTATAGGTTCTTTTGCACTAAATATTCATCTTCCCATGTGGTAACTTAAACTAAAAATTATTTCATCTATAAGTTCACTAATCCTCAACTCCTTTATGTATATCTATAGAGTCAACTCAAGATTTAAGATTGGTATTTCCTATACATCTATCCTTTGCAGTATTTTCTATGTTAAATTTATGTCATTTTGATGAGAAAAAAACAAGTTTTGATGGGACCCAAAACCCATTACAAGTCAGTTTTGAAGGGACCTGAAACCCTTTCCATGCAAAACAAGTTGCAACAAAGATAAACAATAAACCAACAACAATCCAACAACAACATCACCAAGGGTTTCACAAAGGTTTTGAAGGGACCTAGAACCCTTTAACAACCAAGTTTACAGGGGCCTGAAACCCTAAGGATTTCAAGGGACCTTACACCCTTTACAATCAGGTTTTAATAGGGACCTTGAACCCTTAATATCGCGATTCATCCAAGCAACAATCAACCTAAATAAATCAATAGAATATTGCAAAGCATCAACATTCCAACAACAACCCTCATCCAGCTTACAAACTACCCAATTCATCCATGCAACAATCAGCCCAACAACTAAATACTATAAAACAACATCATTCCTACAACACCCTTCGTCCATCATATAACACCAAACAACTTGAAACACCAACTCTATCTCAACCTCAATATGAGAGAGCTCTCCTCTATTGGAGAGGGCATAGTAAAATCCATTACCACCAAAAAACTCACCCTCCTACCTACCCAACTCCACCTCAATAAGAGCACAAAGTATAAAAGAGAACTTCCAACCATAACAACAACAACTAGCTCCTCCTCAATAGGAGCAGTCTCCACCTCCATAGAAGACCTCAACTGAAAGTTCAAGAAGGAAGTAGAAGCTCTAGAAGAAAGATTAAAAACAACATCCTTTGGCATGACAAGAAAAGAAGCAAGAAGCAACACAACCAACAACACCAACAAAAATTGAGCATTAAAATAGATTAACAACTTCTTGAAATGATCAAACAACCCATAAAAAATAACTTTCCCCTCAAGCTAAGGAAGCATGAAGAACTAGAAGGGGGACAATTCTTTTTAGGAAATCTCAACACTTGAGTGAACAAAGGAGTTAACCCAAACCAGAGGACCTCACCAAGCCACTCCGAGGAAGCATTCCAGACAACAACAAAGAGGGAAAAAATCCCAACAACAACAACCTCTGAATAAAGAAAGCCAAGAAGAAAAACCCCCTCAAGGCACATAAATAAACAAACTAGTAGAACCACCCACCAATAGACAACAAAAGGAATGAAGGATCCGAGCAAGCTAAAAAACCCCAGCACCAAAGAAGAAGCTCCCACACACAATGAAGAAAGCCTACAAAGAAAGGAAGTCGAGAGTTAGCAAAACAACTAAGCTCACCATCAGACTTGACATGCTAGCCTGAGTCACAAGAAAACCAAAGACTCTCCACAAACCTCCCATCCACAAGCAATACAAACCACACACATGAAGCCAAAGAAGGCACCGCTGGGAAAAACCGCTCTAGAGCCACAACACTAGCAAGCAACCCCACATCTAGAGGGGAAAAAACCTCCCAAAGATCCAAAAACATGACCAAGGCCAAGCACAATAACAAGCATAGAGAGCCCACACAACAGGGGAGAAAAGAGAAGGAAAAACAATTAAGCACACCAACAGACCCAACATGCCAGCCTAGGTCAAAGAAAAGCCAAAAAATTTCCACACTCCACCCATCCACAAACAAGCCAACTCACACAGTGAGTAAATTTATGTGCTAATAATCTTACTTATTCATATATTTTTATGACTTTTTATGTTCTTGCAACTAGAGAGTGCCCCTTGTTTGTGTTGAATTCATTTAGGTCTTTTTCTCTAACATTTTTGTGTACCTTGAAAAAAGAGGTGAAGGATAGTAGATAATACCCTTGCATTGATTGAATGGCCTACTTAATATCTCATTTGGCAAGAAATCCTTAGCCCATTATTCAAAATAGTCTAGAAATATAGTGTAGGAATATTTAGTTAGTACACTTCTAATGATAATAATTGATACATGCCTTTATCTACTACTTTTTTGATCATGTCTTTTATGTTTTATGTGAGCTTAATATTTGGATAATTGGCACATAATCCCTTTAGTTTAAATTTCTTACGCTTTGAGTGAAATTGCATGAACAAATCCCAAAGGTTTATCTCAATTATTCTTAAAGTAGCAATCCACTAGACTCCCAATATAATTTTTTATCTAGCCATTAGGATAATAAGAATAGGACAATCAAGCATACAATATCCAATAAAAAAGAACCTCCATCTACAATCATAACGTAAACTTCTTGGGTTGGGTAAACCAAATAGTTTAATTATTTTAGCAACTTATTGTTGATGAAGTTATGACTACAACCTGAGTTAATCAATATCAACACCTTTCATTTAAAGGGAACTCAATACCTTAAGGTTTTATGAGTTGCTAATAATTAATAGAGTATGACAAGAGATAATTGGTTGGATCTCACATTACAAAAAAAAAACAATATATTTACTAATATGTAACCTTAAGAGAAAATTTGGTGGAAACAATGACTTCATAATAGCTCCTCCAAATATTCTTCAAATTACCTCAAATATGGACTATAGTAGCTTCAATGTCCACTTGAAAACCTCATTAAAAATTAGGGGGAAAATTATCAATTTGAGAGAGATATATGCATCTCAATTTGATTACTTGAGTTGAATTTTTTTGACTTAATCCTTGTTGTATAAGTGCCAATTTCATGCTCTAACACCACGTGTGATGAAATATACTTGAGAATACTTAAGAATAATAAGAACAAATTCATAATATGATGATGATAAACTAGCTGCTAGCTCCTATATATACCATACTTATGCCTTGGATGTCACATAGGCCAACTTAAGTTCCTAAATATAACACCTAAGATGACTTAATTATCTAAATGAGAATAAAATAATGACCTTCTAGCTTAATTAAGAGTTAAGGTAACTACAAGCCGACTACTCATAAACCAATGCACACTATAAGATTGAGGAAATAGAACGAAGACATGGGTAACCAACATGAATTAGGAGTTTTACCAATCCAAACTAGTGTTTACTTAAAACACATGATTAAATAATCAATTTTCAAGTAGGAAATTAGACAAATAGATTTACTATTAAACTTGATGGGTTCTCTTAAGCAATTGAAGCTCAATTGATAACCTACATACAAATAACATATATTAATTTTACTCTATGCTCACCAATATAATTCTTGGTACACAAATGATCTTCTCGTGGTACTTACATTCAATTTAAATTATAATTAGAAAAAAATGGTCTATCACCCACAAGTCTAAAAGAAATTATCAACATGACTATTAAATATGGGTATGATTGCTAGTATATTCTTATACTAAGTCCAATTGACCATGTGCTCCCTAAACAATGATTCTCCCATATATCACCCACATTAAAAAATTTATAATATCAATTACAACCTCCCCAAAAATATTGTCAAATTATAAAATATAAATATTATAATATGCACCATATACTAACACCTTTGCAATTAAAATCCTCTCCCTCTTTATTTAATACCCACTTAGTAAGATGCCATTTTATCGATTGAGTTGAATTTCTTCTTAACATTGAGAAGTACTAGGACAAGAGGGAAGAGAGCTCACTATATAAAAAACAAAGGCATCAAGAATATGGGCACTGAGTTGCAATTTTATAAGCAAATAAATATCTTGATCTATAGATACTGCATCTCTATAATGTCATTTGTCAATGCAAATCAGAGTTGACTAAGGAAGAATGACTTTATAAATAATTCATTCATTTTTTAATTTTTAATAAGTAAGAAATAACAATAGTAGGAATGTCCAATATGTTTAATCTAGCCTTGCTTCTATTTGTAATTTTTGTCATACTATGGGCTGCTAATGCAATAGTGCTTCCCCAAATCTTAAGAATCCTATCAATTGAATGTTGATTATGATCATCTTTTCAAATTATTTTGCAGAATGGAACTCATAAAGTAACTTGACTATGCAAGGAGAAAAAAAATGTCACAATAAACAGACAATTTCCATGCCCTACTTTGTATGTTCATAAAAGTGACAATGTTGTTGTCCTAGTGCAAAACAATAGACTGTATAATGTTACCATATATATGGTATGCATGATTCAATCATTTTAATGTGATAGTGGATTTGTATGGAAGATTATTTCTTTATTTTTGTCACTAATAATTAGTATAAGTTTCGTATAGTTGAAAAGAGTTGTATGATTATTTTGAAGTTTAATTGCATATATTTTTCAATCATTATATACAACCACACTCAATAATCTATTATAATGTGATCTAAAATATTAATTAAATATATACAATTAAAATTAAAAACAATTATACTATAAAAAAGGAAAAACTAAAATACTAAATGCAGTCTGTGACCACCAATATAATACTAAATATACAAATGGTCTTGTGGTGCTTAAGTCCAATTGACCATTTGCTCACTCAACGATGAACTTCCCATTTGCCGGTCACATTAAATACAAATGTATACAAGACATTTGCAACCAAAATCCGCTCTCTCTTGTATTTAATACACTTCCTCACATGTCGTTTCTCCAATTGAGTGGTACTTCTCTTAATGTTAAGAAACGCCAGGACAAAAGGGCACAGAACAAAAGCATCGGGACATAAAGGCACAGAGTTAGAACTCGATTCGCAAACAATTATCTTGATCTTATCAGAGGCTGCAGCTTTGTATTGTCATTTGTCAATGTAAATCAGTGGTTCTACTGATCTAAATGTTGGATCTGGAAGAGATACAGATGTGCAGGAATGCAACAAAACAGGGCATGAAAGAACAGAGCATAACAAACATAAACAGAGTATACACTCTAATGGTTGGCTGCATCAACAATATTTTGTTTATATAAATGTAGATTACATAAACAATACAGACACGGTGCTCTGCTGAGGTCTTCTGTATCTGTTATTGTAATTCTATTCTAACTATTACAGAAGCCCTTGTTTTATAGTTACAAAGGGCGGTTTAGTAACTTGGAGTACAAGACAAGAAAACAAACTAATTGCATTCGATGACAAATCCAATTGTAATACGCTAGCAGACAGTTGACAGGAAGTTGACTGAAGATTGTAGAAGTTTCCAGTGGTGGTGAGTTAGAAGCTTCCAGTATGGTGGTGGGAAGAAGCTTCCAGCAAAGCGGTGGAGAGTCACCTAAGCATTACGCTTTCATTCTCCCCTTAATGCTTAGTGTAGTAACACCCAACAATTCTCTGATCTTAGTAAAACTTTCCTTTGAAATTGCTTTGGTAAATATATCTGCAAGCTGATCACCAGTCATACAAAACTGTAGTTCGATTTGTCCATCTGCAACAAGATTTCTAATGAAATGATGGCGGATATCTATATGCTTGGTTCGACTATGAAAAACTGAATTCTTTTTTATGGCAATAGCAGAATTATTGTCACAATAAAAAATTGTAGGTTTATTTTGTTCTTCTTTCAAATCAGCAAGTATTCTCCTTAACCAAATTGCTTGACAAGTTGCTGATGTTGCTGCAATGTACTCTGCTTCTGTAGACGATAGTGATACAGTTGCTTGTTTCTTTGAACACCAAGAAATTGCACCTAATCCCAAGCTGAATACATATCCTAATGTACTTTTCCTATCATCAATAGATCCTTCCCAATCACTATCTGTATATCCAACCAATCTAAAGTTGTCTGTAGGTGTATACAAGATGCCAAAGTTGCTTGTACCATGAATATACCTGAGTATCCTTTTAATGGCACAAAAGTGAATCTTACTTGGATTTTGCATAAATCTTGATACCAGACTGCATGCATGATGTCAGGTCTAGTTGTAGTAAGATACATAAGACTGCCGACTAAACTTCTATATAGTTTTGTATCTATCTTTTCAGTATCATCATCTTTGGCCAACTTTACATTTACATCCAAAGGAGTATTCATAGGTTTGCAATTCTTCATTCTAAATTTATCAAGCAAATCAACTGTATACTTTTCTTGTGCAATAAAAATTCCACCTTTAAATTGTCTAACTTCTATTCCAAGAAAGTAATGCATTAAGCCCAAATCAGTCATTTCAAATTCACTTTTCATGGCTTTCCTGAATTCTTCTATCAATACTTCACTATTGCCTGTGTAAATGAGATCATCAACATATAAATAGATTATAAGTAAATCATTGGTACCTTTGGATTTGATGTAAAGTGTAGGTTCACTTTCAATCCTTTTGAATCCATTCTTCTGAAAATAGTCATCAATCCTGCTATACCAAGCTCTTGGTGCTTGGTTAAGACCATAAAGAGCCTTGTTCAATTTGTAAACTTTGTGTTCTTGTCCTGAAACCACATATCCTAGTGGCTGCTCCACAAACACTTCTTCATTTAAGAGACCATTTAGAAAAGCCAATTTAACATCAAACTAATATACTAACCACTTGGATTGTGCTGCAAATGCCAAAACTGTTCTTATAGTATCCAACCTTGCTATAGGAGCATAGGTTTCATTGTAGTCTATACCCGGCTGTTGTGCAAAGCCTTTGGCCACCAATCTTGCTTTGTGTCTTTCAATGGATCCATCAACCTTATATTTTGTTTTATAGACCCATTTTAGTCCAATAACATCCTTTTCTGGCGGAAGTTTTGCTAACTCCCATGTTCCATTTCTTTTGATTGAATCTATCTCCTCATCCATGGCTTTAATCCAAACTTCATGTTTTACTGCATCTTCAAATTGTCGTGGTTCTACTTGAATATGAGCCAAAGAAAAATTTGAAACTGAATCAAGGCTAGTAGTTCTTTCATAAATTTCTTTGAGATTTTTTACCTTCATTGGAGGAGGACTCAAACTCTGAGGAGATTCTGATGATGGAGATGCTTGAGTGGACTTGATCCACCACTTGTGCTAAGAGGCTGAGATGGAACATCTTGTTCTGTTTCCACAATTCTTGGTTTTTCTTCTTCTTCGTTCCATTTCCATGCATTCTTTTCAGCAAAAATTACATCTCAACTAACTATCAAACTTTCTGTTGCTGGATTATATAACCTGTAACCCTTAGTTTCCTCACAATACCCAATAAAAATGCATTTTTCACTTTTATTATCAATTTTTTGTCTTTTTTGCTCTGCAATATGAGCATAGGCAATACATCCAAAAACCTTAAGATGAGCTACACCAGGCTTTCTTCCACTCCATGCTTCATAAGGAGATATATTCTTTACACTTTTGGTTGGACATCTATTTAGCAAGTAAACAGATGTAGCTACAGCTTTAGCCCAAAAAGTATTCGGAAGATCCTTACCCTTGAGCATGCTTCTAGCCATCTCTACTATCGTACGATTCTTCCGTTCAGCTACTCCATTTTGTTGAGGAGTATAACTTGCAGTCAGTTGCCTATGAATACCATTTCTTTTGCAAAAGTCTTGAAATTCATTTGAAGTAAACTATCCCCCTCTATCTGTACGTAGAGTCTTCAAGAAATAACCACTTTGCTTTTCTACATATGCTTTAAAATGTTGAAAGATAGAAAATGCTTCTGAATTTTCTTTAATAAAGTATACCCAGACTTTTCTACTATAGTCATCAACGAAAATAAGAAAGTACCTATTTTTGTTGAGGGATAAGGTCTGCATTGGACCACAAATATCAGCATGCACCAATTCAAGAGGTGCTCTTGCTCTCATTGCTTTTATGATGGGAAATGAGTCTCGGTGTTGCTTACTGATAATGCAACCTTCACAAAATTGATCATCTTGTTCAATAAGGGGTAACCCTTTTACCATTTGCTTTTGGTAAAGTAGTTTTAACCCTCAAAAATGGAGGTGTCCATACCTCATATGCCATAGCCACAACTCATTACCTAGGACTGCATTCAAAGCTTGAGTTTCCCCATATGCAAGTCCAAGAGGAAAAATTATATTTTGTAGCATACCAATTTTTGCTACAATCTGATTGCTATCAGTTTTATCATATACGACACATTCATTATTTTGAAAAATAACATAATACCCTTTCTCAATAAGTTGTCCAACACTCAATAAATTATGTGCTATTTTTGGAACATACAACACATCATGTATATATTTTTCCACACCTTGTTTAGTTTTGACAGCAATTGTTCCTTTGCCCAACACTTCAACTTCTTTGTCATCTCCCAATCGCACATTTGTTTTTGGAGACTCTTCCATCTTCACAAATATATTCTTATTCCCTGTCATATGGTTACTGCAACCACTATCTAGAAGCCAAACATTTTCAGAAATCTCTTTTGTAACATCACATGCAAAAAGTAAATTGTTTTGCCCTTGTTTTTCTTCAAAAAAGTTAGCATGTGGCTTATTCTTTTTCCAACAATCTCTTTCGTAATGACCAAGATTTTTGCAATAATTACATTGCTCTTGTGATTTGTAATAACTTTGGTTACCTCTTTCATTATTGCTTTAGTATCTTCTTCTATTGTAGCCTCTGCCTCGTCCACTATTGTTCTCTTTACTTTCATTGTCTCTTCTTCTGAATCTTCCTGATTGTTCACCAAAGTTTTTCTCTTTATTTTTTGAAATATTTAACTTTGATTGAAAAGCTTGTTCAATAGACTTTTCACTGGTTCGATTCATACTTTGCTCATGTGTTTGAAGGGATCCCATAAGTTCATTTACTGATAATGATGTTACATCCTTTGACTCTTCAATAGCTATTACAATAGGATCAAATTTCACAGGCAAACTTCTCAACATTTTTTCTACTATTTTTTGATCTGTTAGGGTATCTCCATAAGATCTAATCTGATTTACTAAACCCATAACTCAAGTAAAGAAGTCTTGCATAGATTCAGAATCTTTCATAAAAAGGTTTTCAAAATATCTTATAAGCATTTGGAGTTTGATAGTCTTTACCTTATCTATTCCTTGGAATACATTTTGCAAAAGATCCCAAGCTTGCTTTGATTTTGTTGTAACATAAATTCTTGGAAATATTGTCTCATGTACTGCTTGCTGAATGATGAAGAGAGCTTTTGCATCCTTCTGTATGTTTTCTTGAAGCTGATATCGTTGTGCTTGTGTCCAAGAGGCAAGTGTTTGAGCATCTGCAGGTTCTGAATAGCCATTCTGAACTAATTCCCATAAACCTTGAGAAATAAACAATGTTCTCATTTTGATGCTCCAAAAATCATAATTCTCTCCTTTGAACAAAGGAATTTGAGGCTTCAAACTATTGCTAGTAGTTGCCATATTTAAGAACAACAGAATAGAAAATTATTATACTTATCTCTCCTTTAAAATGCCCAAATTTGCTCCTTCAGGCAACTTCTCTTTTTGCAATGTTTGCTTTCAAAAAATTCTGGAGAAATCTTTTTTGCTTTGATATATCTTCTTCTTCAAGTTGCAACAGTTATTGTTTCAGACAAAATTAATTCCTGCAACTAGCCCAGGCTCTAATACCAATTGTTGGATCTAGAAGAGATACAGATGTGTAGGAATGCAACAAAACAGGGCATAAAAGAACATAGCATAACAAAAATAAACAGAGTATACACTCTAATGGTTGGCTGCAGCAACAATATTTTGTTTATATAAATGCAGATTACATAAACAATACAGACACGGTGCTCTGCTGAGGTCTTCTGTATCTGTTATTGTAATTCTATTCTAACTATTACAGAAGCCCCTGTTTTATAGTTACAAAGGGCGGTTTAGTAACTTGGAGTGCAAGACAAGAAAACAAACTAATTGCATTCGGTGACAAATCCAGTTGTAATACGCTAGCAGACAGTTGACAAGAAGTTGACTGAAGATTGTAGAAGTTTCCAGTGGCGGTGAGCAGGCCTAGAATTTGACGGTTACCCTTGTCTGTCATATGAAAATTTTGTGACGGTTTGTTCATTTAAATACTTATCATTTTCGTTTTATGAAAAAATTTAACTGTAAAAAAAAAAATTGAAGTACCTAAAAAAATCAATATATTAGTAATCTATGAAATATTATTTTATAAAATAATTATGTTGGAAAATTTACAAATTTTAGAAACTATGCATGCACTCAATTAGTAAATCCAATTGCATATAATAAATTTTATTGATAATTAAATAATTATATATATGCAATTTACATTTTGACAATGCATAGAGTATTAGATTAAGAATAATTATATTGCACAATATGATTGTTTTTTCCATATATTTATTCTCTAATTTGTAAAATTGTATTACTATTTTGACTATAAATTAATTTATTGATTTCATATGTGTAAATATCATAAAAACACATTTAAATATCAATTTCAAACCTATCAAGAAATTGTTAAATAAAATTAAAATTAATTTAATGTTTGAATTGATATATCTAAAAACACATTTAAATATCAAATTCCTGCTCGTAAACTACTAAAAAGAACTATGATTACACCGTTTTTCATGCCATCAAGTTTTATCTAACCTAGGAAGACATGGTTAGATGCGAAATTTTCTAAACAAATTTATAACAAGGAAACATTTTTTATTTAAGTTAATTTGAACAAGATAAGCGTTGACTGGCCTAATTAGATAAGTTTGGAGAAGTTGGTATTGCCACGTTGATTTTTGTGAGCCAATATCGATGTAAGCAGAAAAAGACAAAATAATAGCTTTTATCCCAGATCTTCGCGATATCGAGGGATTTTAAATGAACGTAAGTCGGGAAACAAAAAATCTAAAAAATCTAGAGAAATCAACCAGTCTTTAGTCCTATTTAATGTGTGTAAGAAACCTATGTTCGAATACGTGTACAAATGCAACAAATCATGAAAGATTTTGATTTTCTTGATGCACTTGGAAAAACAAAGATTGTGTTTTGCCCAAATATTTTATTTCTTTGAATGAAATGGAATTAGATCTTGTGACGCAAGTTGGAGAAGCAGAAGGATTTGATCCAAGTTGGAGAAGCAGAAGGATTTGATCCAGTGACCGCATACTCATTCATCTTATGTTTTTCTTGACTGGGAAACAAATCAGACTAGATTTGGGTTGCGGACATAATCTCACTCTTTGACCTGCTGTTCTCTCATTTCCCATCACTCGGGACATTTCCTCTACCATATATTTTGTGTTTATTTGACTTGTTTCCATTTCGAATCTCTTGCGTATAAAATGTTCTTTCAAGCATTTAATGTCGTGTTTAAGTTCCAAGTGCCATTCCTACTCAATCCTTGCATTACAAATCAGCCTTTGACTGAACTGATCCCGCACACTATTTTTGTATTTTATTTGACCAGTTCGTATCTTTGTACTAGGAATGAATCTTCCTTCAAGCGTAAGCGAATCTCCTTTCGCCATAGTGTGTACAACTAGCTATGGCACCTTATGCAATGGGTACGCCGAAGAGGCATGGAAGGTGAATTAGGAAAAAATTGGTTTATTTTTTTGCAATTGATAGGTCATTTAGAAAATAATTTTAATATTAATATTAATTTTTTTAATTTTTATTATAAAATAATATTATTATATATTTAAAATTAATTATCCGGGATGATGTAATGTTGAAACCTAAATGTGCTCGTTATTAAGGCTTAATTTTCATTTTAATAAACATACTATATTAATTATGCTAATTTATACTTAACTATGTAGGGGAAAGGATGTCGAAATTTTAAAATCTAAAATATATATATATATATATATATTAAGAATGCTAATTTATACTTAACTGTGCAGGGTAAACGATATTATAATTTTAAAACCTAAATTTGCTCATTAATAGGAACTTTGCCTGTAATTTCCATTTTATTTTAAAACCTAAATATGTTCATTATTAAGATCTTAAACATAAATTTCATTTAAATAAACATACTCTGAAACCCTCATCGAAACTTTATTTTCCCGTGCACCTCGTTTTCAGGCTGCAGCTCGCCAAATTGGAGAAGTGCATCTACAATTTTGTTGCTCTGCAGCTAAAGCTAAACCCCGATAATCAAAGCCTGGCGGAGTCCGATAATTTTATTTATCGTTTTGCAATCTTTTCAGAATCGGAAGACGTATATTTTTGTTTGTGATCAGATCGGCTCCGGATTTCTATTCGGGAGGCTGAATTCTGGGCCGCAACAGAGTTTGGAGAAGAAAGGGGTTTTGTGGTTGGAGGAGCGAACCGATAGCGGCGGGGAAAGTAAAAAAGCACGGCGAGAGAAAAGCACGGCAGGAAAACAGACAAATACAGCAAAAAAACAGACGGCAAACGGCGAAAAATAGCCCAAAAGTGGCGAAAAATGATGGACGGCCGAGAGTCGTTTTCCTGTCAACCATGTCATGTAACTCCATCTTAACCGTCGAAGGGGAAAATGAGTTTCGAAAACTCATATAGGACACGCCTTCGGCGTAAATATGTCCCCTTGGAGAAAAAATGAGAAGGAAATTGCCTTAAAACACGTAAATTTCATTAGTTGTTTTGTACGAGACGCATGGATTCGCTGTACGCATCAGGCCTGGTATTTGACGGTTACCCTTGTTTGTCATATGAAAATTTTGTGACGGTTTGTTCATTTAAATATTTATTATTTTACGTTTTATGAAAAAATTTAACTGTCAACAAAAAATTTGAAGTACCTAAAAAAATCAATATATTAGTAATCTATGAAATATTATTTTATAAAATAATTATGTTAGAAAATTTACAAATTTTAGAAACTATGCATGCACTCAATTAGTAAATCCAATTGCATTTAATAGATTTTATTGATAATTAAATAATTATATATATACAATTTACATTTTGACAATGCATAGAGTATTAGATTAAGAATAATTATATTGCCCAATATGATTGTTAAAATATTCAAAAGGTTAAAAATCAAATATATTCTATTTTGAAAAGATTTTCAATTAATATATATTTTTATAATAAATATTATAAATCATATATATTAATATAAAGTGAAATTAGAATGAATTATTGCAATTGCCAATTATAAACTAATTTACAAATGATTAGGTCTAAGTTGTAATATAGGGTCAAATAGACGATCAAATTCCAGCGGTGAGTTAGAAGCTTCCAGTATGGCGGTGGTAAGAAGCTTCCAGCAAAGCGGTGGAGAGTCAGCTAAGCATTACGCTTTCACTAAATAGCAGATTCAAGTTCGTCTTATTGTAAAGCCGTGAATTGAAATTGCTTTGGGAGCAATGGGTGGAGATGGAAACGGTGCGAGAATGCAAGTGGTGGTGGTGCCACTCCCCGCACAGGGACACCTCAATCAGCTCCTTCATTTCTCCAGGGTTATCGCCGAACGAGGAGCAAGCGTATCGTTCGTGGCCACCTCCACCCATATTCACCAAGTCCGCCGCCGTGTTGAGGGATGGGAGATTCACAACTTCGATATTCGTTTCGAGGAATTGCCCATGCCTCATCTCTCAGGTGGAGAGGTCGATTCTCAGAGCACTCATATGTTTCCATTTCACTTGATTGCTCTGTTTGAAGCCGTGGAGGATCAGCTAGGGTCTCATTTGGATAAACTCCTGCGCACTATCTGCTCCGAGAACGATAATAGAGTGGTTATAGTCTACGACGCGGCTATGGGATGGGTTCAGACTGTGGCTACCAAATATTCAATACCTGCCTATATCTTCAGACCCACTAGCGCTTATTTTAGTCTGTGGATGAAGTGGGTATCTGAGGAGAGATGGGGTTTGTCCCCTGTTAACATATCACTGAAGCGTTGCTTTCCCGAAAGAGGAATAAATTATTCTAGGCGCCAAAGGTCTTTGTTAGGGTCTGCCAAGGGATATATCATAAACACCTTCAGCGCACTGGAATCAGAATTCATTCACCAGGGAAGAGAGGAATTAGTCTATGGTGGGAAGCCTGTGTGGACTGTGGGTCCTCTTCTGCCGCAGGCTTTCTTCAATGACGAACGGCGGCTGCGATTACAGGCGGACACAGAGTGCATGAGATGGTTAGATACACAGGCTCCAGCGTCCGTTCTCTATGTTTCATTCGGCAGTCTATCTTCTCTATCCGCGACACAGATCCGAGAACTGGCTGACGGATTGGAACGCAGTGGGCAGCCTTTCTTGTGGGTGCTCAGGATTTCTGACGGATCCCAACTTTCGTCAGAAGCGCAGTTCGATTCGGCTTGCAAGTTTCTGCAACAAGGCTACGAGAGGCGATTAGAGGGACGGGGTTTTATTGCCAGGAATTGGGCGCCTCAGCTTGACATCCTATTTCACAAGTCGACGGGTGGGTTTTTAACGCACTGTGGATGGAATTCGACAGTGGAGAGCATCAGCGCCGGAGTGGGCATGCTGGCCTGGCCTCTGCATACCGATCAGTTTGCCAATTCGGCTCTGATTACACGAGAGTTGAAAGCCGGCGTGGAAGTGAAAGAATGGAGAAATGCAGAGGAAAATGAGTTGGTGAATGCAGAGGAGGTTGAGAAAGCAGTGAAACGTTTGATGACAAGTGAGGAGGGGATGCAAGTGAGAAAGAGGGCGGAGGAATTGAGAGGCGAGGTTCGGAAGGCCGTAGGCCATGGAGGGTCTTCGTGGAAGGATATGGATTCTCTTCTTCACCACTTCTCTCAGTCCTTTTCTGATTAGATCAAGCTAACCAGACTGCCCAGTAGACCGTACGCGAGGCCGTTACCCTGGTAGACAATCTCCACTCATTAATTCTCAATATTAAAGAGTGGTCACGGGAAAAGGTCTGAGAAAGTAGTGGTCGTGGGAGTTAACGTGTTTGTGGGCTAACCATATATGAAAAGTCCGTTTCTTTAAATAATTATTTTCACATCCAAATGTATAGATTGAATGCTTTTTTATAATTGTTAGTAATTGTTATTTATTAGTTCCTGCCGGTAGGCAGGTATATTTATGCATTCGCCCGGAATGCATTAAACCAGCAGCATGAACGAATCACATTTCACCATTTAACATATTGCCTATTTTTTTGTATAGTTTGAATTTGGAGAGCTATTTTACATATTGGAAAACTAGCATTTATCTATTTTTCTATTCGTCCGAGTAGCTTTATTAATCATTTCCGTTTTAAAAATTCGGGAAAATGCGAACGCATAAATTGATTGAATAAATTTAAGCAAAGGCATAGTTTAAAAGGTGGCGGCTAGAGGTACGTAATTCATGAATGCAAATTAAATGCATTAAAATATCTGGAAACAACGAGCGCATAAATTGATTAATTAAAATTAAGCAAAGGCATAGTTTGTCAAATTGGCGGGTAGACGTACGCGATGCATGAATAAGAATTAAATGCATTGAATGGCATTTGGCTCGAGGTGAAGGCGGTGGAGTCGCGTCGAGGCCACGCGTGGCTAGGGTACTTTGGTCATTTAATATAGAGTTGAGTTACTTGGTATGCATTTATGTTGCTTCGCGTGTGTTGTTTTTGTCTTCTGTAAGCGGTGTTCTGATGGAGAGTTTTTGCGACTGAGCAGGATATGTTATAGTTGCAGAGTCCAGACCCAGAAACGAGTTATTTGAGGTGATAATTTGGTAATTTTGAGAGTTTCGATACATTAAAATGCTGGACAGTGAAAGACGGATGGCTTCAGGTCAGAAGAGGTAAGTTTTCATTTTTTAGTCTATTTGATACAAGAAATGCAAGTAGGGTTTCATAGTGCTTGAAGGCATTTGTATACTTTGATTATAAATTCGTATTTTAAACTACTGTTAGTATTGTTCATTCGAATTTCTTGTTGAAATGCGAAGGTTTCATCTGCGTTTGATAGGAATTATGTAAAAATCTTCTTGTTCATTTTATTGTATGCATGTGAGTCGACAGTGTGTTGCTTTGAGCATTCTCGTTGTCATTAAAGCATAAAGGATAGAGGGGTTCTGTTAAAAGTCGTGGTTGTTGTCCTCGTAGGCATAAACCCGTATAGTAAACTATATTTAGTATTATCTATTCGAATTCTTTTGTTGAAATGCGAAGGTTTCATCTGCGTTTGATAGGTATTATGTAGAAATCCTCTTGTTCAATTTCTTTTATTGTTGCAAAGTGGTCCCATAGAGAGTGCTTTGGAACCAAAATTATGTCAACGTGTGCAATAATGAGAGCTTCTCAACAATGAGTCGAGAGTATGTTGCTTTGAGCTTTGCCGTTGTCATGAAAGCATAAAGTATAGAGGGATTCTGTTAAAAGTCGTGGTTGTTGTCCTCGTAGGCATAAATGCAAACAATGGGAGCATAAAGAATGCAGTAGAAACCTTTTAGGTTTCGGCAAGCATAGAAATTCTGTCAGATGTCGTCGTTATTGTTTTTGTATCTTGGAACGAAAATTATGTCAACGTGTGCGAAAATGAGAGCTTTCGAACAATGAGCCGAGAGTGTGTTGCTTTGAGCTTTTCTGTTGTCATGAAAGCATAAAGGATAGAGGGATTCTGTTAAAAGTTGTGGTTGTTGTCCTTGTAGTCATAAATGCAAACAATGGGACCATAGAGAATGCAGTAGAAACCTTTTTCCTGGTGGTAAGCATAAAAATTCTGTCAGATGTCGTTGTTACTGTTTGTGTATCTTGGACTTATAAAAAACTATGCCAGAAATGTTGTTGGATCCAAATTACAATGTTTCCATAGAGCAGTTAAGTAATATTGCTTGATAGAACAATTTTAGGCTCCATACAAAAGAGCAGTCGAGTTCATTGTTTGAAGATTTGTGGTCCAATAACCTGTCACAATTAGTTTGTGTAGTTAATCTTGTCTGTGTTTATACTTGTGTCACTTGAACCTGGAAAAATGCTCGGTGGTGTTTAAATGGTTTTAGCTATTAGTATCCATGGCAGTAGGAGTACTTTATATTGCTATTCTTTTAGAAAAAACAAAGACATGGTTTTTGTTTTCTAATGAAAGTTTTTTACATGGTGCAATGCTCTTGGCTGGAAGAAAAGAGGTCGTGTAGCAGTGCAGCTATGGAAAATCCTTCAAGCAAGTAGTACAAGGTGAGTTTCTAGAATGAACCTTCTCTTTTGTTTACAATTGCATATAGTAGACAGAGAAAAAGGTTAATTCAAGATTCTCACTATATTGATTGTACTTGTAATCATATCGCTGTTTTTTGTTACAAGGACAATCTTTGCAAATGGGTATTGTGAGTGGCATATGCTGTACGGTTCATAAAAATTAAGTAGTTGGGGTTCAAAAGTAGATCTCCGTTTCAAAAAATTAACTTTTCCAAATTTTGAGAGTTTGATTCTGAATCCATATGCATACTATGATTAAAACTATTGCCTAGAGGTGCATATTTCACATTTTGGCCTTTCATTGTACATCTTAAATGGAAGCTGGGCTTTGCATTGTTGCAATGCATTTGGATACTTTGATTGTGAAATCATAGTTTAGATCATTCTAAGTGTTATCGATTCAAACCTTTGCTTTAAATACCAAGAACTCAGCTGAATCTTGGAGGCAATGTACAGCTGTCTATAATTATCCTTTGTCACATTTCACTTTTTGATCTTTCAATCGAAGTCAATTAACAATATAGCAGTTAGACCTAAAGAAGATTGAAGGACTATGCTGATAGAGAACGATATTAAATTGCTATACAAACTTTAAAGAAAAATGCATTTTCCCTTCTATTTACTTTCATTGTACATCTTAAATGGAACTTGGGTTTTGCATTGTTGCAATGCATTTGGATACTTTGACTATAAAGTCATAGTTTAGCTCATTTTAAGTGTTATTGATTCAAATCTTCCCTTGAGATACGAAGGATTCATTTGAGTCTTGTAGGCAATGTACAGCGGTCCTTTAGGCAGAGCTTTGGAACCAATGAACTGTCATCAAGGATAGACGAATACTGTCAAATATTGTGGTTATTGTCCTCATAGGCACACATGCAGAATTTCGAAGCATGTAGAAAGCAACTTAACTCTTCAATAATCCCATGAAACATAGTCTTTGTATGCATCCATGCATACAGGTTTGCATGTATATATGTATGCATGTAATTATGTATATATGAATGCATGTATCTGTGTTGCCATGTGTGTATGTGTGTATATAACAGATTACTGTTGCATTTGTTTGAAATGTTTTTTTGTGTATGGCTCTAGCTAGCCATCCAGTCATATTGTGATTAAACAATTAAGAATAAGTGCTAAATAATTGAAAGTAAAATGACCCAATTCAGTTATCAGATCAATTTTCCTCAGCGCTTTACATGTTAACTAAGAGCCCTGAAGCTTTTGTTGTTCATTGGCAGTCTTTGAAGCTCAAATGTCATAGTGTGTATAGCATTCTACCAAACAGCTTTATCATTCATGATCATTTAGGCAAGTTCATATTTCCTTATTCATCCTTGTATTGTCCCATATCTAAATAATTAGGTAATTGCTACTTAGCCTTTAAGTACCTACTAATTGAAAGAAATAAATGATTGCAAACAGCTTTGTGTGCACTTGAACTATTAATCAAATGCAACTAACAAGCTAGCCCTAGAAAACCATGTTTGTGTAAAAGTGTTGAGTTCCATGTATTTGTGCATGGGTGTATATGAATACTATGAGTTGTGATTTGTACCATTGTGTAGCACTTACTATTACTTCTACAGCCAAGTGATATGCAAGTTGTATTCATAGTTCATAGCATCCAGATACATTCAAGGGCAGATACAAATCAAGGTTGTTAGCATCCTGATAAGAAAGATGATGAGATAATCCAATTAATGTATGTCACAACATCTTATAAACAATAATTCCCATCAAACGCAAATGAAACCTTCGCAATTTAACAAAAACAATTTGAATAAACAATACTAAAAGTAGTTTAAAATACGAATTTATTATCAAAGTATGCAATTGCCTTATGGCACTATGAAACCCTACTTGGATTTCTTGTATCGGGTAGACTAAAAAGGAAGAAGCAATATTGCTTGACTGCTCTGTGGCAACATTGTAATTTGGATCATACAACATTTCTTGACATAGTTTTTTAAAACTCTTAAGACAAAAAAACAGTAACGACTACAGCTAGCAGAACTTTTATGCTTGCTAGCAGGGAAAAGGTTTCTACTGTATTCTTTATGTTCCCATTGTTTGCATTTATGCCTATGAGGACAACAACCATGACTTTTAACACAATCCCTCTATCCTTTATGCTTTCATGACAACGAAAAAGCTCAAAGCAACACACTGTTGACTGATTTTTCAAAAGCTCTCATTATTGCACATGTTGACATAATTTTGGTTCCAAAGATGTCTTTATGGGAACACTTTGCAACAATTAGGAAAATTCAAAGTCTGGAGGGCTCATATGCATGAAGTAAAATGAGCAAGAGGATTTCTGCATAATACTTATCAAACACACATGAAACCTTTACATTTCAACAAGGAATTCAAATAGATAATCCTAAAAGTAGTTTAATATACGGATTTATGCCTACGAGAACAACAACCATGACTTTGATGACAATGGAATAGCTAAAAGCAATACACTGTTAGCTCATATGCATGAAATAAAAAAGTAGTTTACCATACGAGTCTATGCTTATGAGGACAACAACCACAGCTTTAAACAGAACTCCTCTACCCTTTATGTTTTGATGACAACGGAAAAGCTCAAAGCAATACCCTGTTTACTCGTAGTTCAAGTGCTATCATTATTACATGTGTTTACTGAAACCTTTGCATTTCAACAAGAGGCTCGAATAAATAATACTAAAAGTGGCTTCAAATATGAATTTATAATTACAGTATAACAATGTCTTCAAAGCACTATGAAACCTTCCTTGTATTACTATTTGCATGTGCCTGGTTTAAACATTTAATTATTGGTTCTTGATAATGGAATGAAATGAACTTGGACAAATGGAAATAGAATGACCGCATGGAATTGGAACATCAGTGTTTGCATGCGTTTACCATGCTAACAGATTTGCATGAGACTCCCTTTTCCATTATCAATTTTGTTCCCAATTTCATCCATGAAGAACTTTTTCAACTTCTAGATCCTGTTATTAGCCATCGCTTTGCACCATGGTTTCCATTTCTTTCATCAATGGATTCCATATCTTTGATCCATGAAGAAATTCTTTAGCTTATGCTTCCATGTATTCTATATCTTTGAGGATATTCTTCATTGAGGAAATTGGGAATACAATTGATAATGGAAAAGAGAGTGTTGAGCATAGTTTCAAAGTTGGTGGCTAGAGGTACATAATCCATGGATACATATTAAATGCATTAAAATATCAGGAAAATGTGAGCGTAATGCATAGATGCAAATTAGATGTATTAAATGACATTTGGCTAAAGGTGAGTGCACCAGAGTGACTTGGTGAACATGCATGAACAGGATACTTCAGCGATTTAATATAGAGTTAAGTTACTTGCTATGCATCTTCATTACTTTGAGTGTGTTGTTTTTGTGTTCTGTAAGCCTATGTTATGAAAACCTACAATTTGCAGTTGCTTTGAGCTTTCTTGCTATCATGAAAGCATACAACAAAAAAGGAATTTTGTGACCTGTTATAGTTAATGTCCTCCCAGGCACACATGCAAAATATGGAAACATATAGAATTTGGTATGAACAATGTTAGAGGAATCACATGAACAATAGAACTATTCAACACTGAAATCTATGCTTCTAATAATTACTGGAAATGCCGTAAATGCCATAGATGAAATGAAATGAAAAAAATTCTAGTTTCTGGTTTTCTTGAAATGCAATGAAAAAACTGCTATAAAGCCATAGGACAAGGTTGTGTAATATATTGCCATTCCCGTATCTAATTTATTTGGACACAAATGCTTAACATACTTGATTGCAATAGTAACGTGTCTACGAAAGTAGGACAATAGAGATCATAACTCAGTAGTTTTTAGTGTGAGTGTATATGCATCGTGACACATATAAGCTTGATCTGGCATTCATGAATACAATTGCTATATACAGTGAAATAGCTAATTAGTATTACTATATGCAATATCCATATAACATAATAAATTGGTACAAGGCTAGACTGACAGATCCATAGGTAAATGGACGCATGTATATGCAGTTGCATACAGGAATACGTACAGGCTCAAATGTGTACATGGCCGCATGAAAATGTGCATATGCGCATATGGACGTATAAGCATATATACATGTAAATATGCATGCATGCAGCATAAGCAACATATGGATTTGTGTATACAGGAGTGTGCGATATACATTACAGTTCTTGATGGAAAAGTCGCTATAAAGTACAATGCATCAAAGCAGGTCCAAGACTTGGTTATAGTAATAGCATAAAAAAATGATAAAAGCTAAACAAAAATAACCATTTGTTCTCTCAAGTAACTTGTTAATGGGTGTAGATCCAGATCTTTACAGTAATAGCATAAAAAGCAGTAAAAGCTAAATGAAAATAACCATTTGCTATCTCAAGTAACTTGTTATTGATCTAGATCTTTCCTTGAAATACAAAGGATCCATCTGAGTCTTGTAGGCAATGTACAATTGTCCTATAGAGAGAGCTTTGAAACCATTGAACTGTCATCAAGGATAGAGGAATACCGTCAAATATTATGGTTATTGTTGTCATAGGCACATGTCCAAAATATGGAAGCATATAGAAAACAAGTCAACTCTTCAATAATCCCATGAAACATAGTCTTTGTATGCTTGTTAGATGATCTCATTGTTTAAACCTTTCTTGCATTTCCTGGTTACATGTCCCTGGTTTAAACATTTAATTATTGGTTCTTGATAATGGAATGAAATGAACTTGGACAAATGGAAATAAAATGGTCCCTCATGGAATTGGAACATCTATGTTTACATGGCTTTAGCATGATAACAGATTTGTGTGCATGAGACTTATTTGAAACTCAAATGTCATGCTGAATGTGACATTTCTTGGATGAAATAGACTTCAAAACGGAAAGTTACCTATTCTGACCTCACTGTCCAGCGTTTTGCTACAATGGCACTCTGGAAATTACCAAATTATCACCTCAAATAACTCGTTTCTCGGTCTGGACTCTGCAACTATAACATATTCTGCTCAGTTGCTAGAACTCTCCCTCAGAACACCGCTTACAGAAGACAAAAACAACACACGCAAAGTAATAGAAATGCATACCAAGTAACTTAACTATGCCTTTGCTTAAATTTATTCAATCAATATATGCGTTCGCATTTTCCCGAAGTTTAAAAATGGAAATGATTTATAAAGCTACTCAGACGAATAGAAAAATAGATGAATGCTACTTTTCCAGTATATAAAATAGCTCTCCAAATTCAAACCATACAAAAAAATAGGCAATATGTTTAATGACGAAATGTCGTTGGCCAATGCTGACGGTTAAATGCATTCCGCGCGAATGCATAAGTATTTTTGCCTACCAGCAAGAACTAATAAACTCATTTCAACCAGATGCATAAGTATTCTTGCCTTCACGCTAGAGGCTAATAAAATTATCATAATAGAAAACAGTTTATCCAAGTGAGTGCTATTAGATTTGTTATCTTGAATTTCAAACTCGTTTGACATTAATGCATTTTCTTTGCTGGTAGAATATGGAGATTCATTTATTTAATGAGAGTCTGGAACAAGATGACATATACAAATAAATTTAAGCAAAGACATAGGCTAGAAAACTGACAGCTTTTACCAATAAAAAAGTGGATGTTTACAGTGACAGAGCAAACGCACCTGCGTTTGTTGAATGAATACCAAGAAACAAGTTACTCAAGGCAACAAATTGCTACTTTTATTTATTTTGCTTCATTCTGTCCCAGAAGTACAAGTTGGGTTTCATAATGCATAAAAACACATTTGTGCAAACAACTGGCAAAATTATAATTGCAATTGATGACAGTGATAGTGTTATGGATACTAATAGTCCAAACCTCAAAATACACCAGCTATAAATTGTGTACTTTCAGGCACTAGTTTTAATCAAAATTTGCATATGGATTCTGAATCAAACTCTCAAAATAAATGCACATATAAATGTGTCTTTTTCTTCATTTCATAATGTATCTATGTATCCATAAGTGCATTCATGCATATATCGATTTGTGCATATATCTTATAATCTCTTTATGCATCTGTCTATATATGTATCACTGTATCTATGGGTGCATGTATACCTCGATTTATGTTTATATGTACCTATGAGTTGCATAGATATATCCATGTATATATGCATCTATCAATAACTTGCATACATACATGTATATATGCATCTATGGACTCATGCGCACATGTATATATGACAGCTCATTGGTTCCAAAGCTCTCTCTATAGGACAGCTATCCACTGCCTCCAAGACTCGGATGAGTCCTTCGTATTTCAGGAAAAGATTCAAATGCATAACACTTTAAATGATCTAAACTATGATTTTACAGGCAAAGTATACAAATACATTGTAACAATGCAAAACCTGACTTTCATTTAAAATGTACAGTTTCTGTTCTCATAGTCCTTCAAGTTTCTTTCGGTCTGACTGCTACTTTGTTCATTGACTTTTATTGAAAGGCTGCTTAGCAATTCAAACAGTCTCCCGTTTGGTCAGATGCCATTCAATGCATTTAATTTTTTATTCATACATTACATACGTCTACACGCCACCTTGATAAACTATGCCTTTGCTTAATTTTAATTAATCAATTTTTGCACTCACAGTTTCCTGATATTTTAATGCATTTAACCTGCATTCATGGATAACGTACCTCGAGCTGCCACCTTTTAAACTATGCCTTTGCTTAAATTTATTTAATCAATTTATGCGTTCGCATTTTCCCGAATTTCTTAAAACGAAAATGACTTTTAAAGCTACTCGGATGAATAGAAAAATAGATATCTGCTAATTTGCCAATATATAAAATAGCTGTCCAAATTGAAACTATACAAAAAAAATAAGTAATATGTTAAATTGCGAAATGTCATTGGTCAATGTTGGCAGTTAAATGCATTCCAAGTAGTTAAATGAATCTAAGTGGCTGATGAATTAATTGTGTTCCATAGTTGCTCATAGCCAATTATTGGAAAAGCTAATAACAGTTAATTATAAACCATCTCTGTACACCAAATCAATTAAACCAATCATGGCCATTCATATGCAAAAAAAACAAGGAACTTCTTGAGAAGGCTTTATAGACAAGAAAGCAAATGCAACTGTAAACCGAAATTGCAAAATCTTTCGCAACATCTTCCTTTCCGTTCCTTATGCTACAAATACTCAACAGCCTATAGCTGTTCATATTGATTGTATCTCTTCGTGTATGTTGAAGCCATCTACTTATTCTATTGCTTTCGCTATTATTTCATGAAACCTCAAATGTCATAGTATATGTGGCGTAACAGCTAATAAGCCCATCTCACATTTTGCTTATGACAATTTAATTTGTCCCATCTGTCCCTGAACCATTAATCAAAGTCAATTAACGAACAAGTCAATCTTACAGTTACCTTGTGCAAATTAAGTCAAATCTATCTTTTACTCACTAATGAAATTAACTAACCAGCTTAACAAGATAGCTTTCAAACAAGTTAGGTCAATAATGAATCAAGCTATTTGACTGATGAGTCAATTGAGTTCACTAGTTAGTCATAGTAGTAGCAAACAAATCCTTGTTGGATGATGTCATTGTTGAATTTGCTTGTGTGTCCCTGTCTGCACTTTTGCTATAGCTTGAAGCAATGATGCTTCATGATTCAAGTATTGAGTGTAATTAGAAACCTTTGTTGACTTACGTTCATTGATATAAATCTGTTTGGAAACCATAGTTACAGGGTTCTTTAAGCTCGATGGAAAACAACAATATAGTTAAAAAATAAAATGCATAGCAAAAGCCTGTAGGGAGCCATGTTTACACTTGTGAATTAAAAAATTATAGAAAAAACAATTTGCATTTAAAGAAACAAAAGTTCTTACTTGCATTGTTTTCTCAGACAAATTAATCTACATTAAAATTTTCTTTTTCTTTTTATGAATAGCATAGTATATGTCACTCACTGTACTCATTTGTCTGATTTGTCCTTGTGTCAGGGATCAATGCTTTGAACTCTATTTAAACAATCACGCACAAACTACACTAGGAAAAATTGCTTGTCCCCATCACTATTTGTACATTTTCTACAAGTATTCTTGATCATTTGATAGCAGATTACAAGGTCAGTTTTCCAAATTGTCCTTTTTCTTTTCTTGAAATGCAATTCAAATTCTTCAATATAATAACTGCATAAAGTTGTTTTCCATGTATTCATTTTGTCATATTGTATTCCTCATTTCTTTGAACATAAATGATTTAGAGAACTGTTCCCAATTATACACACAAGAAAATGCATTATCCACAATTACAAAATGGAGCTATAGATTACTTCTTGTACTGCTTTCAAAACAAGGACAAACAAGCAATAAAATCCCATAACTATGAACTAGACCCTAATGGTTGAAGATACAAATATCCCTTTGGTCAAGGACAACAACAAGAAGGTGCTTACAGCTCAATAGTTCTGATTACACAGAATAAGTCTCTATACTATTTGATGGCATGAATTCTTTAAGTGGACACTTTGAACCATTGCTAAAAATTGAAACACAAAACAGAACTTCGAAACACTGCATAAGTTCACATGAGATTAAAAAACTGTGCCCAAGGTATCCTCAAATACCAAACATTGACAATGCCCTTAGAGCTGAAGGCCTTTATACTTTAAGCACATTTGCATATAATGTTGTGATTGTTTGTTTGATTCACTTCAAGTGCTATTAAACAACGAGAACACCTCAAGCCAATTATGCAATGGAGCTATAGATTATTCCTTGGCTTGCTTCAAAAAAAAGGACAAAGAAGCAATTAAATCATATAGCAATGGACTAAACCCTGGTGCTCTATATACATTGCACAAAGTACAAGATCAAGAAACATACTTGTGCAAGATGCAATTGCCTAGAAGCACATGCACAGACCAAAGCAAACATGGATTGTGGGGTGACACGTATTCAAAAAGCAAAAGCACAAAAAAAATGCTTCTTAGTTATATGCAATAGAACAACATACAATTTATGTTGAACCAACAACACAGCATAGGTAACTTAGTCATTGATCACATTTGGTCCAACATGGCTACAAATATATGCTCTACCTATATATTACAAGCATATTGGACTGATTACAATCCAATTTCCCAAAAATTGCATGTTGTACAATAGACAAATTCAGCGTTATAGAGCTTATAGCCTTATATCACCTTTATGCATTGCAATGTCTTTTCCAATGCCATATCCATTATTTGCAGGAGATCTATGGATGAAACTAAAAGGCAGTCAAAGCAAATACAAACTGCACAAGAAGAATCAACACAATGGTAAAGTGCTCATAGTATTATCCCTTCATACTCATTCGCCCAAATCACAAATATTCAAATAGCATTGTTCCAATTCTTTGCAGGATACCAAAAGATGTATCAAAAAGACAAGCCAGGCAGGTGCAAATTGCACAACAAGCATCAACACAACGGTAAAGTACTTCGTTCTATAATGTGCTGCCATTTGCCCAAGTTGCTAATATAGAATTAGCATTTTATTGACATTATCCTTCTTCCTTGTAGACCGAGAGTCAAGAAACCTAGAATAGTTTCAATTGAACAGATAAATGCAAAAAAGAGCTGGAGGCACCCTCCAAGGTGATGTCCTTGTTGTCTACAAAGCAACATTGGAAAAGGCCAACAAAACACGGGAAATGCTACGTGCTCATCTGATAGATCACAAATCAGAAATGACAACCATGTTAAATGTTAGTGGAGACCTCCTATATCAACATAAGCCTAAAATAGTCCTGGGATCAGCTATTTCAATATTAGATTTCCAAATTGCACCTAGGACAGATTATGACAGAGGTGACTGTGATTGCATTTTGATTCTAGCAGCCATATGCAACACTGAAAACATTCCTCGCCTCTGTCAACAGTACAAATTCATCCCAAGTACAACTATCAACCAATTGTTAGCAACTGCAAATGAGTGCCCAGTTGGCACAATCGTTGCGCTAGTAGTTGGTGCTATGAAAATGCATACGCAGTTTGCAATTAAGACATTCATATGTAAACTTTTTTTCTTTTGAACCAGTACCTCAAAATCAGTATCCATACAAACTATGTTTCTAATACATAGTATTTTGTTGGCTTTACAGGAACTAGGAATAGAGGAGCACATATTTACATTGTTCAGACTTTTACTGTTTCACCTTTCCATGCTCCAAGACACTAAAAACTACTGATTTATGATCTCTATTGTCCGATTTTTCATAGACATGTTACTATTGCAATCAAGTGTGTACAACATTTGTGTTCAAAGAAATTAGATACAGGAATGGCACTATGTTATACAGCCTTGTCTTATGCCTTTATAGCAGTTTTTTCATTGCATTTCAAGAATACCAGGAACTAGAATTTTATTCATATTATTTCATCTATGGCATTTACAGCTTTTCCAATAATTATTACAAGCATAAAGTTCAGTGTTCAATAGTTCTGTTGTTCATGTGATGCCTACAACATTGTTCATGCCAAATTGTATTATCTGACAAACTTAACACACAAAAACCAAAGTGTCCATTGTGAACACTTGTTGCATTCCATGGGATCACATTTCTTTGTCAAGTTTTTTTTGTACAGTTCGCTTCCCTTCTATACATTTCCATATTTTGCAAATGTGCCTATGAGCACATTAACTACAACAGGTGACAAAATTCCTTTATCCTGTGTGCTTTCATCATAGCAAACAAGCTCAAAGCAATTGCAAATTCTAGGCTTTGTGGGAAAATGCATAGGCAAACTAAAAAAACATTCGACGGAAAGAGCTTTTCATTCTAAATCCATATGCAAACTTTTATTCAAACTACTGGATAAAGATACATAGTTCACTGATGCAAGCTCAATGCTTTGAATGGCATCTGGCTAGAGGGAGCGCTATTTGCATTGCTAGTTACTCTTTCAATATATAACAAGGTTAAAGGAAAAAGCTCTGATTACCATTCATGTTGACATAATTCTCGTTCCAAACCTCTCTTTATGAGACTGCTTTGCAGTAATAAAAAAATACAGACTTTACAAGCCTCACATGCAACCATGCATCTCATTTGCACATACACTTCTAGATGCATCCATCTGTACTGCAATACATGCACCTTTCTGCACATGTAGCCATGGATATAAGTATCTATGCAACACACGCAAAGTAACAAAAATTCACACCAAGTAACTCAACTCTATATTAAATGACCAAAGCACCCTAGCCACGCGTGGCCTCCAAGCGACTCCACCGCCTTCACCCTGAGCCAGATGCCATTCAATGCATTTAATTCTTATTTATGCATCACGTACATCTACCCGCCATTATCAATTTATGCATTTGCATTTCCCCGAATTTTAAAAACGGAAATGATTTATAAAGCTACTTGGACGAATAGAAAAATAGATAAATGCTAGTTTTCCAATATGTAAAATAGCTCTCCAAATTCAAACTATACAAAAAAATAGGCAATATGTTAAATGGCGAAATGTGATTCGTTCATGCTGCTGGTTTAATGCATTCCGGGCGAATGCATAAGTATACTTTCGATACATGTATATTTAAGCATTTTTGTATTCAGCTATACATCTATCTATCTGTCTATGCTACTATGTTTCTATGTATTCATCTACCTATAGATGCATCTACGCTATTATGTATGTCATCCTATGTGCAAATGTATACAGGCATCTATCCATATATGTGTCAATGTATCTATGAATACATCTATCCATAGATACATGTATCTACAGATCTATGGATACCATGATAGATGTCCATATCCATGTATATGAGGATACATGTATCAAGTAGCTTGGTTCCAGGTCTTCACTCTATAGCAACATCATCTCATGTGACTACACAGATCCACAGAATAACAAAAATAAATTCGTTAGAGTAGTCACAATGCATGTCTTCTCACATAAATCTATATTACATGATAAATTCACATTCTGTTTAATGCATTTACTTTGAATCATAACCAACAAAAGAGCTTAATACTACTTTCTAGATTCAAAGAAAACAATTTTGGAAACATCAACTTCCACAATTAAATACCAATATGCACAAAGTCATCATATTACTCTAACTAGATGACTATGAACAACATGTTACCTATGCAATCTAAATTCTAGAGATTCATACCATCCTTATGCACCTCTGCACAAATACATACTGTCTAACATATATACATAATTACATGTACACATATAACTACAGTTTACACAACTAGAAACCAGTTACTGGAGGCAATAAATACTTTCTTTCCTTAGTTTTCTTTTACTTTGCAGGTTTAAAGCACACAGTGACATTAACAATGTGAGCAAATACACTTTCTTACCTCAGTTTTCTTTTACTTGCTCATTCCTTCCAAAGCTCTCTTTATAGCATAGTTGTCCATTGCCTCCAAGTCTCAGATGAATCCTTGGTCTTTCAAGAAAAGATTCAATTGAATAACACTAAAAATCATATAAACTATGATTTTATATTCAAAGTATCCAAATGCACTGCAGCAATCGCAAACCCAACTTCCATTTAACATGTACAATGACAGTAAATAGAATGAAAAATCCATTTGCTTCAAAGTTTTAAAAGCAATTTCAAGAGACTGTCTGGCCATTGTCCAAAATATAGTTTTCTATTACCATAGTCCTTGAATCTTCTTTAGGTTTGACTGCTACTTTGTTAATTCATTCTCATTGAAAAGTCAAAATGTGCAATGTTCCCAAGGATAATTATACTTCTTTATCTCTTTTAATTGTTATATATTCAAAGACTAATTAGCAATCCAAACAGCCTCCCGTTTAGTCAGATGCAATTCAACGCACTAATTTTGTATCAATGAACTGTGTACTTTCAGCCACTAGTTTTAATCGGACTATGCATATGGATTCAGAATCAAACTCTCAAAATAAATGCATAAATAAATGTGTCTTTTTCTTCATTACATAATGTATCTATGTATCCATAGGTGCAATCATGCATATATCGATTTATGCATATATCTTTCTGTCTCTCTATGCATCTGTCTATATATGTATGCTTGTATGTATGGATACATGTATACCTTCATTTATGTATATATGGGCCTATGAATTGCATACACACATCCATGTATATATGCATCTACCAATAATTTTCATGGATACATGTATATATGCATCTATCGACTCATGCACTCATGTAAATATGACAACTCATTAGTTCCAAAGCTCTCTTTATAGGACAGTTGTACATTACCTGCAAGACTGAGATGAATCCTTCGTATTTCAAGAAAAGATTCGAATGGATAACACTTTAAATGATCTAAACTATGATTTTATAGTCAAAGTATACAAATACATTGTAACAATAACGATTTATGTATCTATGTATCCATGGATGCAACCATGCATATAACGATCTATGCATATCTTGCCATCTCTTCATGCATCTGTCTATATATCTATGACCCTATCTATGAGTGCATGTATACATTCATTTGTGCATATATGCACCTATGAATTACATATATCCTGTTATTTCAATGCATTTAATTTGCATATATGTCTTCATTCATATTTGCATATGTATATGAATACATTCTTGCATGTAGCATACGCATATGTACATATATCCAAATATGCATACATCCATGTATACATGTCTTCATATGTCCATTTCTTCAACTAGTGTTGTTCTCTGTCTTTACATGTGTCTGTTCATGCATCTATGCATATACCTGTCATTAGCTCTATGTTTTAATTCCTCCATGTATTTAATGTTCTCCACTCCACCAGTATTTACATGTTCTCTGTTTTTATGTTCTTCCATATTTATTTTTTCCATATTATACGCATAAGAACTTCCACTTTGCCTTCTGTTTTGACTGTTGTATTCATAAATATCATTATATTTTTATATCCACTCTTCTATTGTTGCATTTCGAGGAAGCTCAAGGATCTCACTACCTTGTTTAATATGAAGGAGAGTGAGAAATGCAACATGCACCTTTTTACTATGTTTATATTGACAGTCTCAGCCCCATGATGATTTTTAAAAGCATAACCAATACCAAACTACACATTCTTCCATCCCTTGTTGCAAGAAACAATAACTTCATACCCTATTGATTCCATTTATTTCCATTTCCACCCATACCAATGTGTTGCGTACCTTTTTTCACTAAATCCAGATAAATTCATATGATTTACATTCGCATTCATTCTCATATCCACTATCTGATATCCTTGTCTCCCATGTTAAATACTTTTCATAACTTATTCATGCACCTTATTTGCATCTCGTCTTTTTCTCAATTCACTCTCTTTCTTCCACTTCCATAACTCATTCTTCTTTCTAACATTTACATATCTTTATCTATCTACACCTCAAATATACCCTCGTCCATCACAACCAAATTCACACCATACCAAGCAAAGAAAAAGATGACAAAAATATTAAGGTTATGCAAATAATCACTGAGGGCTTCAAAAATCACACTCATAACATATAGTTGTATTCAATAGTTATTTTCATCATGCCTTTTTTGAACCTTCTTTATTATAGATCCCTGTAAGCATGTTTAACAGTTTCTTCAAGCCTACTATGTCTAATCAAATTTAACAAATATTTACATGTTTCCTTGCTTTCATATCGATCATTACGTATCCTTTATCCAATTGCTCACAAAACAATATTCTATATGTTCCAAATGCAGATTGTCCCCAGAATTTCTCGCTTTATGCACACATGCATTTATACATTGTTCTTTGTGCACCAAATTACATCGACACATCTACACATCCATCTACGTACAAATGTTTACAAGCATACAAATATTTATGCATTTCCTCTGATATATGGTTTCCTGGTATATAATTTGTTTTCCCTGTTTTCCTTTCGCTTCCTTCTGCAGATGCTACTTGAGCATCACTATGCTTTTACACATTTGTATTCCTACTTGATTTAACTGTTTTACATTCAAATTTCTCGTTCACATGTCATCTACGCTTTCTACTCTTTCCATTTTCTGCACATGGATACATGCATACATGCTTACCTTGAGCATTGTTACAAATGTTTAGGATTATTTCCATTGAACACTTCAAACAAAATAATAATACATTTTGGCTTTCTCAATAAGGTCATCAAGGAAATTTGTAACTGCAAATGTAGAAATGCACCCATGTAAAGGTACTAATACTATTTTTTTATATCTGTTCATCTCTTGTCACATTTCAAGGAGGCTCAAGGATCTTGGAACTTTGTTTAGTCCAAAGGAGAGTGAGAAATTAGACCCCAGTCTTTCTTTTGTATTTTTATTCAGACACTCAGCCCTATGATGATTTTAAAAAGCATAACCAACAACAAAATATAGATTCCTATACCCTTGCTTGGAACAAAAGTTGATTTCATACCCTATCGAATCCACTCATTTCCATTTCCACCTGTGCACATCATTTCTTCTTAAATCAAATACATTTCAAAATACATTTATATGCTTCTCTAGCATCACACCAATGTCTTGCATTCCTTTTTTTTTCTCAATCCAATTCATCAATTCAAATTTTCTTAACTTGCATTTAATTTTTAGCATATAGCTCAAAAATGATAAATTCATATCATTTACATTCCATTCATTCGCACATCCAATTTCACATATCGTTCCTTCGCATATCTAATACTCTCCATAAGGCACTCATATACCTTGCTTGCATCACATCACTCTCTCAATTCCTTCTCTTTCTTGCACGTACATCACTCATACTTCTTTACCACCCGTACATATCTTTATCTATCTATAGCTCAAATATACCTTCATCCATTAGAACAGAGTTCACACCATACCAAAGGAAAAATTGGAAAAAATATCAAGGTTATGCAATTAAACACTGAGGGCTTTCAAAATAACTATGAGAACATAGACTTGTATTTACGACTTGCTTTCAAAACATTTTATACTATACCCATGCATTCATGCACTATTGCATTTCCTTATTACACTTGGTCAGACAACAATAATGTATGATTCTTTTGTTTCGATCATAAATGTTCTTTTCATATCTGTCAAATGCAAATTGTTCCACACATTTCCTAGCTTTCTCCACATAGGCATATATACATTCTTGTTTACTTACCAACTTCCATGGACAAATGTACACATAGATGCATGCATTAATGTTTACCATAATGTCTACATCTTCAAAACGTCTTTTCCATAATGTTTTCGTACTTCTTCTTTAACCTATAACTTGTTTCTAACATCTCTAGCTTTATGGATGCAGGCATATATACATTCTTCTTAACATATCAAGTTGAATGGACACATGTACATATCTGTGCATGCATATGTCTTTACATGGATCCATATTTTAATGCTTTTCTTTCATATATGCACTGATACTAACTAGTTTATTTATCTTGTTTTCTTTCATTTAATACTGTAAATGCAATTTCAGTTTCACCACACTTTCAGGATTGCTTTCGTGCCGTCGTTGCTTTTCACTCTTTGGTGCACTCCATGCACATTCCTAAATGTCTACATGTCTCCATGTTTACTTAATGCTTCACGCATTTTCCCAAACATTGTAAGAATATTGTACTACACATTATTATAATAATTTAATCTTTCCATGCCAACTGCTACAAACATGTTTATTATTTTACTGTATCTACATTTTATCTTACCTAATAAAATTCTTTATATCTTTCCAAATTATTTTTTAATTTGTAATTCATTAACAACATTCAAATCTAATTTCTAATAAAATCAATACCTTTGTATAGTTTCATCCAATATTTTTTTGTAATATTTATTTCATTTATTACATTTTCATAAGTTAAACTATTACATTTTATGTTATTTATACACAAATTTACTCCTACGTAGTAAGGTTCTTTATTATATTTTTCCAAATTACTTATTGTTTATTATATCAACACAAATTTTTATTCATATTACATAAACAATATTAAAATCTTATTTATAATAAAATCAATACCTTTCTAGTCATTCATCTAACAATTTAATGTAATATAATTACATTGTTCTATACATGAAAATATGTTATCATATTAAATACACAGGATTTAAATCTTATTTATAATAAAATCAATAGCTTTATATATTACTAATCTTTACACTATATAAAAAAAAAAAAAAACATTCGTTAATGTTACAAAAGTTTATACTCAAATTAGCTATCCCTGTCAATCTTCTACCTAATACTACTGTTCCTATTAGCAGTTGCATTTTCTAATATAATAAACTAAAATACCTCAATTACAAATATCTCTACATCAAAACTTTGTTCCATTTAAAATGACTAATGAATTTATCAATGAACAAGTTCTCTAAAAAAAATACATTGCACTAGTCATAAATAGTTTACTTCTCCTATTCTCTTTCATTTAATACTATAGATGTGAACTACGTCTCCTCTTGCTTTAAGATTCCTTCACCTGCCAACTATGCATCTCACACTTTTGTGCATTGTCCACACGTGCATACATGTATTCGTATATGTCTCATGCATTACAAATGTTTCTGATAGTTTGCATTACTAATGTTTCTGATTCTTTCTATTGCAAATGTTTCTGAATGTTTCTATACAAAACCCCATTGTTTCATGATACCCATAAACAAAAAAAAAACCTTTCATCCGTCCACAAGTTTTGCCATTTTACATGTCCCCATGAACCACGTTCCCCATGCATTCTACACATTTTAAATATATTTATATTCCAATTTCCTCTCTCCAAACTTTCTGTAACTCAAAGCTACATGACTTTTACCTCTCGGTAGGAACTCGACGCTTGCGTCACTTGTTTTATATTGTTAATAATTGGTTTATATATAAATCAATAAATAATAAAATGTGAGTTCAAATGATCTATTACATGAACATATGAGAATTTATGAATGTCATATAAAAAATCATAAATATATTTATCAATAAGTAAAATAAACACTTATTTGTTTCATATATAATATCACAAGTATTGATTATAAGTGTCATTTACAAAATAAGGAACTCATCTACACAAGTATCGTTGTTATATGGGAAAATACTATTGAATATGTACTCGAGTACTTCATATTAATAGTTTGTCCTCTCACAAATATAAAAAGTGAGCTCAATAAGTATCTTGTATTTTAGTTTGACATGTAAATATCATCAAAAAAATTATAATCATTTAAAGTCGATTATAAATATTTTAAATAATAATGTGTTATTTTCATAAAAATAAATAGTATTTTTGTCTTCAACTATTGTGTCATTTGTGTTGGATATAAAGTTTAGATACAATGAGATTTATGGGTACCAAAAGATATTGAGATCATTTAGGTTGCATATGCGTTATATTTTAAATAAGAATATGCTATTTTTCTAATGGAAAATGATTTTTTTTTTGTTTAGCTATTAGGGATTCCATGACAGTTTGGTTCACTCTTTAAAATTTTACTTTTAGAACACTTCTCACTAAATGTGTTTATGTGGTGAGTTACATGATGAGTCATACCTCCAAACCTTAATTAAAGATACATAAGAGGTTATTTAACATTTCTATACAAATAGAGGTTCTACAAAATTCCATGTAGCCGCCACATGCTCATAAAGTTACACCACAATGCTATGAATCCCTCTCTCCTAACCAGTCTTTATATAGAATTTAAAAATTTGAGCAATAAGTCTATAGTTTATAATTACTATTTAGTTTCATAATTTTTAAAATTTTATTTATATTTTGTTTTTTTTTTTTATGTTGGAAACAATAATTACATGAATAAAATAATTGTTTAAACTTTATAACACTTTTAATGCATTGAATTATTATAATAAAATTTCAACTATATCAATAATTTTAAGTCATCTACAATTAATGACTCACAATTATAAAATAGTACACTATATATGCAATCTATAATGGGTAACGTTCACTCCCACTATAATTTCAACTATAAAATCATTCTTATGAACTAAATATAATGTGGTCAAGAACATTGTTGATCTAAAATTTTTACTAGCAAGACTTTAATTTAGACCTATTTAAAATCACAACTAGATATATTCTAATAATTATTTTTCTTTTCTAAAAAAAAAACTTTTTCACATATTTATCTCCACTAAAATACACAAAATAATTAGTAAGAAGAAACAATTACAATGTGTATCTTAATTCTATGTATTTAATTATTTTTATATTAAATTTTCTTTATATAAAACTCTTTTAAGAATCAACATTTTCTAACTATAATTTAATATTACCTAAAAGTAACTTATATTGGTAGTTGTAAGTTAAGTTTCATGAATTACTCTTTAATATTTATGAAATCAAATAAATATGTTTTGATAACTTTATTTAATTATTAAAAAGAAAATATTATTAAATATATAATTATAAGAGAAAAATATATATATATATATATATATATATAAAGCATAGGAAAATAATAGGTCTTACATAAAAAGATTAGGGTACTTAAATAATCACATAATAATAATAAATTATTATCTTAGAATAGTGTTAAATCAATAATTGAAAGTAACAAGCACATTTTATAAAATGACAAGAAAGGATGAGGACTTCGTTTCATGTGTAGCGTGATAATTTGACTATATATTATAACTCAGTGATTTAAAATATGCTATAATATCATATTTGGTTCTAGAATACTTTGAAAAATAGATAACTAACCTATGTTATGCTCTAGGTTGCATTCATGCCCATATAAGTGATCTTTAGCCACACATTTGAAATCTACATATAGAAATAATAGGTGAAGTTATAGTTACCTAAAATGTATTTTTCTCACTTCTCGAAATTTAAATTTATAAAATGATAGATGAACTAACAAACACATTTAAGGAGTTTGTTAGGAAAGCATAATCTAATTTGGTTGAACCCCTAGGACCTAGTTTAATAGTTTTGACATAAGGATTGAAGGTAGAAAATAATAAGTTAAGATGCCTAATACATCACTAAGTGTAGATGCTAATGTAAGAAAATAATGCAATGATGTTTTATGGCTCTCCATTAATGGTAATATTAATAAGAATAATTTTTTTTATGGATATGTAATTGAATTAGGGTTTGAAATTTTTTATATAGCTAGAAAATTATAATTTAGTTACAATTTATTACCAATTAGTGAATTTTTTTATGGTCTCAAAATTGAGAAGCACAAGTTTGGAAGCATATGCATTCACTCAATTTGTGTTAGATCACTTTGGTATATGATTTTTAAATTTTTAGAATAATATTAGATCCCCATACTATTTAATATAGACAAATTTAATATAGGACCACTCATGTACAAATTAATTTTTTGTTTATGAAAATGACAGTTTAATCACATCTCTTCCTAGATTAAGTTGTTTATAAATTTTATGGAATTACACCTATCATTATTGCTAATTTGGATAAAGGTCATTGTTTAATGGAATTATAAGAAATAATGTCCAAAGTGTGGTGAAATTCCCAATGAAATTATAGATAATTAAGGGTAGAGGGTGGTTCAGTCACCAATATAACTATATGCATTTTATGAAAAAAAATTATTGACATTATGCTATTCTAGACACTTCAGGGAAATGCACACTATAGCCATTGAATTTTTGATAATTTACCATCAATTTGTTTAAACAAATATATAAAAGTCTCAATATTTTTATGGATTAGATGATCGAATTTAAGTTATTCTAATTTGAACACATTCACCCCACACATCCTATGGTGTAATCTAACTTATTGTTCATATATGGTAAAAAAATTAATGTATATCCAAGAACCATAGATCAAACAAAATAGGATTCTCATATGAGGATGGAGATATATAATATTATTTTTTTATTATTTATAAACATTAAAATATTATTGTAATAAGACATTGTAAATGCTTTTTTCTACACTTGCTCGTTATTGACAAATATAAGCATGGAAGTCAAATTAAATAAAGCAAATATAGCATTCCTATGGGATATTTAAACATAGTTGATAATGAAGAAAAAACAATAAAATACCAAAGAAACTAATTGGAAGCATATAAAAGCATGTGCAAACCCTATCCCATAGTGGGAGTGGTTCTCTTTTGATGTGGAAAGGATGCCCTTTCCCACCCCCTTGATAAGCTTCCAAAATGTGATAAAGATGCAAGTGATGAGTGATGAATATGCCTATAGTGAAATTGCACATGATTGTGGATCCTTTCTTCATAGAGAAGCCCTCTATATATAGGGTTGAAGGGTTGAAGAATGAAGAGATTGGAGGAATGTGGGACTAAAGGAGAGCCAATGAGATTGTGACATTTTTCACAAGGCTAATGGGTGAGGATGGAGCACATTTTGGGGAACCTGCATAGTTAAGAGGATGTAAGAGAGATTAATGCATATGGTTGAGAGTGTAAGAGGAGTTAATTCCTTTATAAGAGGCATTAATATTTTGGTAAGAAAGTTAAATAAGTGGAGTTATTGAAGGAATATTCTCAAAGAATATTCCTTTGTGAGGGAAAATTGGGTAATTCATTAATTAAAAGAAATTATTTTCATGTGCAAGTTGGTTGGTTAATCAGGGGTTGAGTTTGACCAAGGTTGAGTCAAAAGCTAGAGGATGGGTAATAATTATTAGGAGTTAATTAATCCAGAATTAATCAACTTGAAGGGATTTAGGGGATTGTGACATTTGATTTAAACAATTTGATTTATTAAATCAAATGAGAGGACTTTTAGGGTTTTGATTAAATAAGTTGATTTATAAAATTAAATTAGATGAACGTTAGTGAATTAATCGAATAAATTACTTTATTTGATTAATAGAGGAAATGATGTTAATTGTTTAGATTTAGATGCATAATGTCGATTAGGATTATTTGCATGTTCACATTTTCCCCTCTTTGAAGCAATGTACTAGTTGCATTGGTTCAAAGACTCATCTTGCCATGATCGAAATTTAAAAAAAATGATTTTTTTGGATGCCCCACTATTGCCCCTAGTGGAAAGAAGTACACTAGTACACTGCTCCCTCAAGAGATTGGGCAAAAATTCTTATTTTTGGGTCGTTCTCACAACAAATATGCTCTATGGATGTATGAATGTTATGAGATGCTTAGACTAACAAATCGATATTATGATGATGATGCAAATGAGATGGATTAAGATGCTTGGAATAACAAATATATATTATCCTAAACAACTTAAATAATGATGTAGTGCATGTGAGATGGATGATGTTTCCTATTATGATGATATGCTATGATACAATGTTAGTGTGAAAGAGGATAGAAGAATGAGAGGGATCAACCCTTGATTTCGAGAAGATGTAGAAGTCTAACAAGTCCATGAGTCATTGAGACTTTATTAGATATGATGATGAATGATGATGATGTTTTTTCTTATCCAGGGATTAGGGATATAAACAACACAACTTTCCTTATGTTTGATAACACACATAGATACAATGCATCAAGGTATAAACAACCAGGATGGTGTGATATCAAGTGGGATGGAATTTGACTCAACAAAGAGATAGGAGTATCCTTGTTCACACCTAACATACAAAAACCTGACTAGGATTTATTTTAGAAATTTCAAACATCTTGGACCAAAACACAGAAAGGAAAAACCTAATGATGTAATAGTCAACAAGCTATTCAAAACCTCTTCCATACACACCTACCAAAGCAGGTATTTCCAAGCTATATTGCAAGAATGTCCAACAAGCACAATAGACAAAATATAATGATCAATTCCCCATTCCTTTCTATCTAAATCATTTTGATTAGACATCATCAAGAGGTCATTGGAATAGGTGCAATAAGGTAAATCAAAAGAAAAGATCAAGTACATAAACAAGTCAATGTTCTTCATACCTCTAGCCATGATTAAAACTACGATGATGCCTGATGTTGAGGTCCATTGTAGGAAGGATGCATCCTAGGACACGATATTAGGTGATTTTTAAGACTAACAAGATGACGAGCTAGTGATATGAAGATTTGATGAACTTGTTGACCTACTACCCTAAACTTAAGACCTTGATGTTTGAGTTTTCACTTTTAATTTTGCTATACTTGTTTCCGCTTGTTTTGCCAAAGATTGAAGATGATGATCGGTTTATCGTGATTTGATGTTTATTGCGAGTGAAAGTGAAATCAGATGGATTATTTTGGGTTTTTTGCATGTTTTTGGTATTTTGAAATGTTTTGAGGTTGTTTTGGGATTTTAAAGATTTTTTACAAATGTTTTGATTTTCAAAATTTCAAATGTTTTTTGTGTTTTTAGAGATTTTAACCAAGAACCTAACCTAAGGACCTATCTTAGGGGCCTCGAGGGCTGATCAAAGATTAGCCTTGCCTACGTTATACATGTAGAGACCATGTAGTTTGACTGACATAGACTCATTTATTGATGAGAAATGAATAGTGTTGGACTGCTAGTTTATTACAATGAACACCAAAAGGACCTGTCCTAGGGGCCTCCAAGGCTGATCAAATATTAGCCTTTCCTATGATATACACATAGAAGCCTTGTAGTTTGACATGACATCTATGTTTTTGACTTTTTTCTATTTTTGACCTATTTTTGGATTTTTTGATATTTTGAGGATTTCAATGATATACATGAATCCAATTTGATGTAGGTATAAGGACATGCCCCCAACATCATGCAATAGACTACCCCGATATAGGTAAGAAAAACTAGCCTTGGGAATGTGCCAAGTAGTTCTAGGATGGAACATGATACTGATGTAGGATTAAGCTATGATAGAGATGCATGATGGGTGATGGAAAGAATGATGGGAATGCAATGAGTGAATGTGCTAGAAAGTGGAACAAGCCAAAGAATCGATATTGGATGGAAGTGCTTATTTACACAACATGCTTGGATTCCAGGTTTACACCAAGGTACTTGCCTAAAGTGCCACTGAAGTGGTTTTCACTAGAGGATGATTTTTTTCTTTACTATTTTCAATCCTTTTTCAATTTTTTTGGGATTTTTTTTTTTTTGTATTTTTAGATTTATACCTTGCAAGCTTAGGCATAAATTTTTTTGAGATTGGAGTTCTTGATAGGCTCCTATAGATGTTCACCTTTGGGTGTAGATAGTTGATATGCTCCTAATTTGTAACTTTCCATGACGATGAAGGGTCCTAACCAATTTATTTTGAACTTACCTTTATTTTTTGGATTTGGTACATTCTTATGATTTTATTTCAATACGAGCTCTCTGACTTGGAAGAACTGACTCTTGATCTTCTTATTGTAGCTCCTTTTGACATGGTTCTGATAAACCTACATGTGGTTCAAAGCATCCATGCACCACTCTTCTAGTAACTATAGCTCATTCAACTATGACACTCGATACTGTTTGTCAGTAATAAGATTTTTCAATGATATTCTAAGGGATGGGAGCTCAATCTCAATGGGTAAAATGGCTTATGATCCATAAACTAGGGAGAAATGGGTTACACTAGTAGGCATGTGAATACTCGTTCAATAGGCCCATAAGGTAGGATTTAGCTATAGGTGCCAGCCACAACTAGCTTTGTTGACCATTTTCTTTAGGATTTTCAAGATGGTTTTATTTATAGACTCAGCTTGGCCATTACCTTCAGGGTAATACATGGTGGAGAAGTGATGTTGGATATTGTATTTTTGTTATAGCTCACAAACATCCTAGCTTTTGAAGGGTGTTCCATTATTTGAGATAAGCGCTTGTGGAACACCATAATGATAAATGAGGTAATTTAGGATGAATTTAGAGATATTCTTCCCTATGATATAGGTCATGGGGATGGCTTCTACCCACTTTGTGAATGTAGAGAAGGGGGATTTGTAGCTCACGAGTTCTCTTCATTCAAAGAGCTTCACAGAGTAAACTACCCTAAACTACCTCAAGGAACAACATGAAAGTTCTAGAATCAAAAAGAGGTCACAAAGATTTTTTGAAATAAAGTGAAACATAAATGATAAAGAGAATAAGAGATAGAAAGGAAATTCTCACAACCATGCTAATGATGAATCCTCTAGCACATGAATGTCTTCAAAATCTAGATGTGTAATATCTAGAGAAATTGTTGGGGTTGTATAGGGGTTTTCCTTAGTCAAACTCTTGTTTTGGTGTTCCCACCTCCATGAACAACTAGATAGATAGAGAGAAATGAACTGAAATAGATAAAGCATGTGATGAAAGAAAAACCCCCTTCAAGAGTAGAACTCGCACCACCAAGTATGAGTGATAAAAGAAAACCTCACTTGAGGAGGAGAACCTATATTACAAAATGTGAGTGATAAAAGCAATCCCTGCTCAACGAGGAAAAATCGTTTCATGAAGGATGCAAATGATAAGGGATATGGAATCCCAGGATGCTTGCAAGCACAAGGAAAGGGAGGTAGAGTTGCAAGGCTTAAGGAAGCCAAATTAGGAGAGCAAGCAAAAGAAGAGAGAGAGGGTTGTGAGAGCCAAGAGAGCTACAAAGAGGGAGAGAAAAAGCTTGAGAGTCTTGTAAGAATGTGAAAGCTTGGAGCTATTGTAACAAATAAGAGAGATGTGCAAGAAAGAGAGTAAAGAGGGAAAAGAGAGAAGTCAAGATGATAGTGTGAAGGTAGAAGTTAGAGAGACCAATGAATTGAAAGAATAACATTTAATGTGGGAAAAGAAGCTTCTCCAGCCATTACTAGGAATCTCAGTCCATTACCACTAACAAAAGATGAGGAAAAGTGGCAAACATGCATGAAAATGGTCATTTGAATGTTGAAACATTACAAGATGCTAGCACGGCGCACAAATTTCTACATGGCACACTAGTGTTTGGACACATCACGTTACAAAATGACACTCGGGAAAATCACAAAGTTTGATGCAAAGCTGACATGCGAAGGGTAGCTACTAAAAAGGGGTGTTGAGCATCCCGGGAGGGAAATGGGCTTATGTAGGGGCTAAAATGAGCCTACACAAGTTCTAAGGGAGTGGACACTAAAGCAGATACAAAAATGTATGTGAAATTACAAGGGGTGCAATTTTAAGACATTAAATTTTTCCCCCACTTTAGCGAGCAAATGAATCTACATTAATATGCACACTAAAGGAAATCTACTAAACATAAATAACATCATAATGCTAAAATGATACTATAAATGAAACATAAAACTCTTCAAACCACAAACACATGCCCCTAGGTTGAAGACCTACACAACAAATGCATTAGACAAGAAAAACTTGCACTAGACAACAATGTTAGAACACAAAAACTAAAGGATTTGAGTTAGCAAAGTGAAGGATACCTTGATGTAGAAGGTTGTCTCAATACTATGCATCATCCCCAAATTAATAAACAACACACTTAGAAGAATTCTAAAATGGAGAGAAGAAGGGCATATAACAAGATGAGGAAGATGCAGATCCTTGATCTAGTATATACAAAAGAGAAGAGAGGGTGATCCCACAATAGTGGTTTACAATTTTTGGCCAAACTGGACACTAAAATTATTATTTTTATCTAAATCTTCACATTCAGGCACCTATAGCAGCTAAAATTTGAAGAACTTGAAGATGATGGGTATGTGTAGGATCATGATGGAAAAAATAGGCCCTTAAGTGGCAAAAAAATAAGAAAAATTAGAGTTAGGAAACTTCACGTAAAAATTTGAATAAGTTATCTATATTATTTTAAAAATATGTAAGAATAGAATCTGTAGCAAATTGAATATAGTTTCTAAACTACTAGGTTTTTCTTTTCTTTTAAAATCTATTTGGTGAAAATTTGAAATTTCAATGCAGAGTAATTAAATTTCGGGAAAAAATAAGAAGTAGGTGTCTGTTGACCACCCTAACCACAATAAAATGATAATATTTTTTATAAGATTTTAGACATAAGTAGAGGACTCATGTCCAAATGTGATGCATATTTTTTGTAATTTTTTCCAAATAAATGATTAATTATGATTTTTTTATTACAACTTTTAAAAAATATAAAAAATTGTATGTCTAACCACCTTAACTTGGTCAAAACTTCATGAAATTCAATTTTTCTTTTTTTAATCCTATAGTATACGAAACATAGAATGTGATGCATGCTTTGGATTCCAAAAATGTGATACCTTTTGAAAGCTATAGATTTTTTTCAATCAGCCTATCAATCAAGACTTTAGTCATAATTCAAATAGAAAATGAATAATAATTATTTATTAAATTTAAAGTAAAGCATAATTTATATTGGTCGAAAACTGAGAATCTCCTTTAAAAACCCTTTTCATTTCATCAATTTAGGGTAAAAAAAAGGTCGTTAGACACATAACCTACAAATACCTATCATATTGCCACTTTTTGGCCCATCATGATCCTACGCATACGTTGATGCAAACTACAGTCTCTTCTTATTTTTTCTATAAATTATAAAAATATTTTTTTCAAAATTTTGGGAATCAGATTGCACTTCTTTTTCTATCTCCCACGAAAACTAGTTTTTTTTAGAAAACAACATTTTTAAAAAGTGATGCACACCGTATAACACATAACTTATTTTCCATGAAGGATAAAATTCTAATGCTTTCAAATTTAAATTTGTAACTCTGATATCTAGCTTCCACTTGGTTAGATAGTTTTTATTGAATATATATATTTTTTAATCAAATTTCAAAGTCAAAATAATTACAATTCAGACATAGTGCGACCGTATAACACGTAACTTTTTTTGTATCTATCAAAATTCAATTTTATTTTTTGTTGGATCAAGGACTTCAATATCTAGTGCACTCATATTTTTCAATTTTTTTTGATAATCTACTATTTTTCCACATGTGCATAACATAGACCTTCATTTTCAATGAAAAGCCTCTGTTTAATAAAACTAAAAAAAAAACATAATAAAACCAAAACATATTAAAATTATATTCATTGGATAGCTTGTTCTAAGGAATACCTAATTCCATGGTTTGTGAAGATTCCTCCATTTTCATCCTCAACCCAAGCTCTAAAGTGCCAAAATTTAGGTTATTTTGTGTCTCAAGGGGGTGATGAGGGATAAGGGGGTTCGTACGAACCCCTTTCCAATGCAGTTTTTTGTTTTTTTTTATAGATAAATTGAAAGGGGTTCGCTCAAACTATGGGTTTGATCAAACTAGTAGGTTCGTATGAACCCCCAAAATCACATTTTTTGCCTCAATGGGGTCATTTTTGGTGAGTTTTCCTTTCTCAATTGAATTGTAAACCACTATTGTGGCTTCACCTAAGAAGAGAAGCAAAAAGGCACAAGAGAGAGTGATAAGGAGGAATGAAAATTCCAAGAGAGATGGCTCCATAGGTCCTCAGACCCAAGGAGAGTCTGAACAAAGCACACTGATGGCCTGCAGACCAATGATTGACAAATCCCACATGATTGAAAGCATCTCATAGGATCATAGACCTGCAAGGAGGAAACCTCCAAGGTCTCTCACATGAAGGAAGCCCCATGAAGTATGCACCTTACAGGCCTTCAGACCTACAAGAAGGTATCCCCCAAGATCTCTCACATAAAGGAAACCTAGATGAAAGTCCTTACAGTTCTGCAGACTTGCAAAAGAGCAACCCCCAAGATCTTTCACATGGTGGGAGCTCATAGGTGTATGCACCTTATAGGTCCATAGACCTACAAGGAGGCATCCCCCAAGATCTCTCACATGGAGGAAACCTAGATGAAGGAGACATTGTAGAGTCATATTGGAAAGTAGTTTTTTAGGAACACCTGCAAAGCGACATGTTTACCCATAAATAAAGCATGTCTTAAAACAAAGTAGCCACACATTTAGTCAAGTGAATAGTCACACAAAATGTCAAAAAATTGGAAGGCTTTCAAAGGGTTCCCTCAGGAACTCTTCAAAAGAAGAGGGTTCCACTCAAGGGGCATGCTATTTGAAAAGTGATGTCTAGTCAGGCTACCCCTAAGCTAGACGCAAATGATTTCAATCAAGAGAAAAGCTTTCAAAGGGGGTCCCTCAGGAATCCTACAAAAGAGAAAGGGGTCCACTCAAGGGATGCTTCAATTGAAAGATAGAGAGAAGAGAAGGTGTCCTTAAGAAGGATGCACATCTGTAGAACAAGTTATCACTACCCCCTTCACATAGGGGAGGAGAACCACGTGAGATACTTGGAACATACAGAATGGAGGTAAACTTTGACATCACTTGTCATTTGAAGAAGAGGTAGGTGTATCACCAAAAAAATGAGTGATGGCACCTGAATCACAATTTTTTTGTATTTTATCCTTCAAGGCCTTACATTCACTAGTGGAATGGTCAGGCACTCGATGGTATGCACAAAAAGAATGCTTTGTTTTATTATGTTCATGAGATTTCTTGCATGTGGGAGGATGAAGAGTAGTTAAGAGGGATTTTAGAAGCCTCAACAACATATTATCTTGCTTAGATAAAGAATGAGGAGTGGGAAGCAAACCTTTGTCTTGTGGAGAAAAGCTTGATTGCTCACAAGAGGAAGGAACAAAAATAACCAAAAATGGAGGATCTACATGGAGAGTATTATTCCAGAAATAGGGATCATACTCCTCTACAGGATCACCATCATGGCCTCCTTAACATAAGTGTCATCATCTTCCTCAAAAGGAGGATCAACACTAAGAACATTACAATTTGCATTCACCTTATCCTGTGATATAGAAGAATGACCATCTTTGATAGCAAGTTCAGATGATGTTATCAAAAGGTTTAAGTGGATTGGGGTGACTTTATTTTCTCCAATGAAAGATTACGTAAAGTCTAGTGAACCCCAATCATCACCAAGACATGTGTTTTCTTGAGAAGAGGTAGAAGGAGAAGACTTAAGATTTCTTGCTTCACACATTGAGTGTCAAATCGGCATCAATGAGAGTACATCTAATGCTGATATTATTAATGTTAATTATGATCATTAGAGGGCCTGCTTGCTTTTGTACTTCTGGAGTTGGGAGTTCCTATAGATATAATGTGATATTTAGTGAATTTTCATGAATATGAGCTATAAATGCATCAACATCTTCCAACCTAGTGGAAGAGGGAAAAAGGATCTTTTGCAAGGCTTCTTGAAATATTCCTTGGTAAACCAGAGTAGAATGAATCAAGTACCACAATGGGATCTTGTCTAGAGTAACACAGAGTTTCTCGAGAAGATCATAATCACTAGGTGAACTTTAGTTGTAGGTTTAGGAGTTGAAGGAATACTTGGTCGTTTACTCATTCCATTCTTAAAAGTACGGGCTACCGCTCTATAAGAGGGAGACATAAAATGGTCAAGAGAGTCACTATTAAATGGAACACCATTAATAGAAGAAACCATTTTAGGAGAAGGAATAGCTGGAGTTATTTAAATGTCAATCTCTTAGGCCTTCGAGGGGTAGTAGAGACATAGATTACATTTACAGAATCATCACAACTAGTGGAAAAATTATTTGAAGACATATTCTCAATATTGATCCAAGGAGGATTGAATGTGGAAGGAGGTTCATCATTCACTAATGCATCATCTCTAGAAGAAAGCACATCAGAACAAATATGAGATTCATCATTCACAAATGCATCATCTCCAAAAGAGAGTGTATTAGAATAGAGAAAAGATTAATCATTTGCTAATGCGTCATCTCTAGAAGAGAGTGCATTATAATGTAGATAAGGTAGAGTAATGTTAAGATAGGTATCAATGATCTCATCTTCTTGCAACAAGATATCCTCTGAAGCAAGAGGAATCTCATGAGAAGGATCAAATATCTACTGAGTGACATCGATAAAGCCAAGTCGCCATCACATGCATGAAATGGAACATTATTAATGCTTTGAATAAAATTAGATATTGAACTAACAAAAGAGGATATTAAATTCATTTTGGATATAGTAAGGTAAATATGATAAATAATGATAAACAAGTTGTTTGATGATAGAACCAAGAAAAATGAAAAATACAGAGTTTCATATTTTTTTGATATTTTCTAGGTTCTAGTAATTTGCATTTTCGGAGGTCTTCAGAGTGGAATTTGGGGTTGAAACTTGTGTCAGTCCCTAAAATTTGGTTTCCAAATGCATAGTATTTTTGGGATTGAAATAGTCCTCTTGGAGACCTTTCCAATAGTGCAAATAGTTCTGAACTCTGAGCACCGAGTCAAAAGTTATGACCCCACCAAGTAGGGGTAAATAAATTCCTAGTTTTTGAAAAATAGTTCTTCACATCGGATTCACCAAAATGTAGAGAAGAGGGGTTTGGGGCTCATGAGTTCCCTTCATTCAAAGATGAACTCATAGAGTGAACTTCCCTAAACTACCTCAAGGAACAACACAAAAATTTTAGAATCATAAAGAGCAAGTCACGAAGATATCCTAGACAAGCTGACAAGCTCTTGGCCAAAGGACAGAAGCGCAGGTCTGGGGAAACAATGCGGTGCGCTAGCGTCTCTCTGCAACATTGTTGTCCATACAGACCAGAAAGCGAGAATGTTAAAGAAAATAACTTAGCAACTACTAAAGATCTAATTATGGAGAACTTCAAAAGTACTAGGAAATAATAAAATGTGATAAAGTTGAAATAAAGTGAAACATAAATGATAAAGAGTTCATAAGAGATAGAAAAAAAATTCTCACAACCACACCAGTGATGAAGCCTCCAGAATGTGAATGTCTTCAAAACTTGCATGCATAATATTTGGAAAAATTCTTGGGGTTGTATAGGGGTTTGCCTCACTCAAACCCCCATTTTGGTGTTCCTATTGGAATCAAAGAACACTAAGAGGGGGGGATGAATCAGTGTTATGCAAAATTTAACTATATTAACCTGATCTTTAAACCACTTATAGCATTGAACCAAAAGAAAGATGAAATAACATAATACAATCAAACACAACACCATAACACAAGGATTTTTAACATGGAAATCTTGTTAGGGGAAAACCCATAGTGGAGGTCAATCCATAATATGAGTATACTCAAAATAAGTGTTTACAAATGGGGAATGCACTTGCATTCAAGTGCACTGCCTAGAGCTCACTGCTAAAAAAGGAAGACTCACTATCTTACAAAAAATTTGGATTACATCCAAAAGATTTGAATTGAGAAAATGACATTTTCTAATGCTTGATTATAGTTCCGGTTAAGCATATTTACAACATTCTTCACACTTTATCTAATACTGCTCTTAAAACTCTATTTGCTTTAATTTAGATCACAAATCTTCTTTCTGCTCAAATGAAACTGTGCACAATCGATCAATAACCCTTCAGACTTTCGCATCTCATTACAAAACACACCAAAATGATATGAACAATCGTTTATATATATCTACGACTAGGAATTACATCAACTATATGTCAGCTTCAACAAAATATAAAATGTGTAAAAACCGTCAGCCCAATCCATAAATAATTTTTAATTCACACCAACCAATTTCAGTGACAACATAGTGAAGATCCAAAACAACATCCTCGAACATGAAAACACCTCAAAAAAATTTCCTCGAATATCCACAAAATGCTACATTCATTAAGTCAGCCTTTTTAGACTGTTAAACTGAAAATCAATTAACTGGATCTTCTAACTTGCACACCAATTGATATGAGGCTCTATGATTCAAATATAACATAGATCATACATCAAAAAAACTTCCTTGATATCCACAATACAAAATGATAACAAAAAATTACAGATGAATCGATGAACACAATTATGTCAAATGCAAGGCCTAGCAACTCACTGTCCTCAATGTGAGATTTTAGTATCTCCTCCCTTGCCTTGGCCTGAGCAAATGATGCTATCTTTAGTTTCTAAATAGGAGATAGAGTGGCCAAGTTGATAGGACCTTCAACCAATTCAGGGTCAAACTCCTCTTGTTGTTCTTCTAAAAACTCCTTCACTACCTTTGTAGTGTCTCTTGCTTCCATAGGAATATCCTTTGCTTTAGCCTTCTTTTCTTCAATCACAGATTCATGCTTTGCTTGAAGGATCTCAATTTCATCAACTGACACATCTTTATGAGCTTCAATCTCCATAGGAATTTCAATATCTTGCATATCAAGAGGATTATGAGTATCCTCAATTGTGTCCTCTTTCACCTCTTCAATTTATGAACCAAATGTAACATCTTCATCATGAACTTATTTAGAAACAACATCGTATTTGTTCTTCAATAGAACTTAAGAATTTTCTCAGTATCTTTTGCAACTTCTTCAGTCTGCCCAATCATAAGCTTATTCACCCTTGTTTTTCTATTAAAATCCTTTTTAGATTCATTGAGAATTTTCCTCATTTCTTCTATTGACATTACTAGACATAGATCAAAAAGTATGTGTTCTCTCATTTTCTCTTCTTCAGTTCTTGCATTCACTCTCCTCATTTCTAAAACTTCATATAGACCTTTAGGTAAGTCTAACATTATTTCTATGAGAGTCATATTGAAAATATTCAAATACTTTATTGTAGCTTCTTCAAGAATTATTTGAACGACACTATCAAAGGTGTCATACCATTCATAAAGTTGTCTAAGATTACCATCCTTAATCAAATATTTTTCCACTTCCTTTGTAGACATAATTGATCTGCCAGTTTTCACCTTTTTCTTTGCTTTCTCTTCACCAAAGGGCTTGTCCTTAGAAACTTTTGATGCCTTGGTGCCCTTATGCTTGATTTCTCTTACCTCTTTAATAGATTTAGTTTCTTCATCATTTGTAACAACTTAGACTCTTGTGATTTTATCCTCCTTCCTCTTTCCTTCTCTATCGAATGTCTTGACTTGAAATTTTACAAGGCTTGATTTCTTTATAGGACTAGATGAGAGTAAAAAGCTCCTTGTAGATCTAGATCTAGTAGAGGATGTTTCCGGACTAGAATACCCAGTTCTAGCAGGCTCTCCTTCTTCTGCTTGTTCTCTTTTCCTCCTAGCTTCCCTCACTACTTTGGCTAATATGTTGATGCTTTCTGCAAAAGCTTCAACTTCCTTTCTCACCTTCCAAATTATCATAGGCTTCTTCAATTATTCATGCACTTGCATATCCTTCTCTTCAAAGGTACCAAACCCTTCTTTTGTCAGATACTGAGGTTTACTCAACAAGTGTTGGGAATACAACTCCGAAATGGTCCTTCAACCTCATAACCCATAGGCATTATCCAAACTATTCTAGGTTCTATAGCTTCCATCAAACATTGATCAATATCAACCATGAAGCAAATAGTTTCCTTGTATTTTTCCATAATGGACCTCAGAATCCTTTCCATTGCTTGTATTTCACTTTGAAAACTTTTGAAATAACCCTAGATAGTAGTTTTCCTTGCTTTGCTATCACCAATTTTGTATAACATATCTCTGATTTGAACAACTATCAGTTTATCACTTTTCCATTCAACTTTACCAACTCCCAAAACTTCATTTATGAAGTAGAAGAATAGACATAACAACATATTACCATACTTTAAAGAGTTCTTGTCCTTGATTTTTCCAAGATTTTCAATTAGATGGCCTTGGAGTAACTCACATAGGTTATATTCTGCATTTTCCTTGACCATCTGATAAGCCGCATAGATTGTAGTACTATATAAAGAGTTGTCCCGACTGGAGTGATATATTTTGTACCCAATAACCATAAAATAAATTCTAACATCCAACTTAATGTTGTCATTAATTGTCATGGCCCTTTTGTCAAAACTAAATTGGTTGCTTTAGTGACTATTTGGTTCTTCACAACTTTCAATGTAGGCAACCCACCAAATGAATTCAAACTAGTAGCAATCCTTATAGCTTCCTTTGTGATCTTGAAAGGCTGATTTAACCATATGAACTCGACATGCACTTGACTCAATATGTACTGAACCCATTCATTTTCTTGTCAAACACCAGAAACTTTACAATTTGAGTGAACTTCTCCTCCAAAGTTTTAAATTTAGGTTTTATACAAAGATCTTCTCCCACAATGTGATTTGTATATAGATTTTACAACTAGGATCTTCCTAATCCCTCAACATTCGCATGAATATATTCCCTAATATCTTTGATATTCAAAACACCATACGAAACGAAAGAAAATTCACCTAATGGTTCTATTTTGATGGATTTGAATGGGTGCCACTTGAATTTGGATGAGGGCTATCCTTAATATCAACAACCAATAGAGTAACCATTTCCAAAAATTTCATGTTCACAAGTTTGCAGATAAATACCTTTCATTGGATTAGGGTTTGATCATCGAATTGCCTTCAGATTTGAATCTCTCTAAACTTCACTTGTAGAGCTCTCCAAACTTCTTCTGAAAATGCAATTTGACAAATGAGGGATAGAAGTAACCTTTTATCATTCGCACACCTAACCTTTTATCGCAACAAATTCTTTTTCCCTAGGTCTTCTGCATACTCTATTTTTCATGGACTGTTAAAGAAAATTATTTTGTGAACCTTCAACTTTGTATAAATTTTCTCCATAAGAGATCCCAAAACATTTGTAGATCATCAATGCAACCATTTCAATCTTCCACATTTTGGTATCAACTACCAATAGGGGGTAAAATATTTTCTTGAGAACTCCCCCTAGGCCAAAGGCCTTAAACTAATTCCCAAAAGAGTTTCCAGTGCTAGAATCTTGTGTGGATTCATTTCCCACATCAGAAACACTCTTCTTCACCCATGTCTTCTTCATTTTCTCCCTAATCTCATTCGTATTAAATTTTCCTTTTCCCTTATCATCCTTCTGCACATTTTTCCCTTTGTTTATCAAAACCTTCCTGCTTCTACAAAATCTTGTAATGCGACTGAATTTATTATAGTTATAGCACACAACATTTCTTTGTCCACACTAGTTATTTCATTGATTTTATCTTGATCTACATCGGTTAGTAATATGGCCAAATCTATTGCAAGCATAACATCTGACATTTCTATTGAAAGAGTTGTTCATCATATTTCTACATTCAATTAACTTATGACCATACTTATTGCAATTGAAACATTGACCTAAGAATGATGGACTGCTTGAATTTATTATGTTTATGCATTGAACAACCATATGACCAAATTTATTGCAAAAAAAATAGTATCCATTAAACTTTTGAGCATTAGGTTGTCTTACCAGATACCTTCTAGCTTTGTTCATCTAATTTTATTTCCTAAATCTTCTTTGACTAGATTTGGAGATTTCTCCTTTCTCATATCCAAGACCTCGCTTGTCACTTCCAGTCCTCTAACTTTGAATCAGTTCATCAAGCTTAGATGAGCTAATCTTGAACTTCTCCTTATATTCATTTGCAGTAGCAAGTTCATCCCTAAGAATAACAATCTACTTTTCAAGCTCTTCTTCATTATTTCTGGATTGTTCCAATTCAAGTTCCAACTAATTGAATCCATCATTAATTCTGTTGCATTCTTTAGATTTTTGTTTCAAGGAATTAGCAAGATTCTCTTCATTCTTCTTTTTGTCTTTAGTCTCCTTGGTCATCCTCATCACAATAGATTCCATCTCATGCTTTAGGACTACATTATCTTTGGTGAGATTTTCTCATTCTTCTATCTTTTCCTTCAAGGCTTGACTTAGTTGTTCATCTTCTATGCTTTTATTGTCTTTTTGCTTGATTTGATCAAAAAAATTTCTTCCATTCTCCCTAGAATTATTAATTTGATGATTCAATGGTTGAATTAATTTCTTAGCATTCATGAGGCTTGCTTGCAATTTGCAAACTTCAGATTTAAACTGATCAAGATCATCTAGGGCCACCAAAAGTTGTTGTTGAAGACTACCAGAATCCATTGAGTTACCTTCCCAGATCTTCCATAAGCTATTAAACTTCTTCCAAGGAACTAGGCTCTAATACCAATTGTTGAAATCAAGGAACACTAAGAGTTGGGGGGTGAATCAGTGTTCTGCAAAAATTAACTATATTAACCTGATCTTTAAACCACTTATAGCATTGAACCAAAAGAAAGATGAAAGAACATAAGACAATCAACCACAACACCATAACACAAGGATTTTTTTATGTGGAAACCCTATTAGGGTAAAGACCACGGTGGTGGTGAATCCACAATATGAGTATACTAAAAATAAGTGTTTACAAATGGGGAATGCACTTGCATTTAGGCGCACTGCCTAGAGTCATTGCTCAAAAAGGAAGACTCACTATCTTACAAAACATTTGGATTACATCCAAAATATTTGAACTAAGAAAATAGCATCTGCTAATGCTTGATTACAGTTCCAGTTAAGCACATTTACAACATTCTTCACACTTTATCTGATACTGCTCTTGAAACTTTATCTGCTTTAATTCAGATCACAAATCTTCTTTTTGCTCAAATGAAACTATGCACAATTGATCAATAACCCTTATGAATTTTGCATCTCATTACAACACACACCAAATGATATGAACAATCACTTATATATATCCATGACTAGGAATTACATCAACTACATGTTTCCTTCAACAAAATATAAAATGTGTAGAAACTGTTGGCCCAATCCATAAATAATTTTCAATGCACACCAACCAATGTTGGTCAAAACATAGTGAACACCCAAAAAAACATCCTTAAACATGAAAACACCTTAAAAAAATTCCTCGAACATCTGCAATGCGCTACATTCATTAAGTCAACCCTTTCGCACTGTTAAACTAAAAATCGATCAATTGGATCTTCTAAATTGCACACCAATCAATACAAGGTTGTATGATTTAAATATAACATAGATCATACATCGAAAAACCTTCCCTAAGATCCAAAGTACAAAATGATAATAGAAAATTACATATGAATTGATGAACACATTTTTTTCGGATGCTCTATTCTAGCTTTAATAGTTAATCACTAATCTTCAATCTGACTTTCGATACGAGAAAATGATGATGTGCAGATAGGATCACTAACTAGGGTTTCCATCAATGAAAAAACTAGATGACTTGTGCAGTGTCTTTTTCAAACAATTCCCACCTCCATGGACAACTAGATAGATAGAGAGAAATGCACCAAAATGGATAAAGTGTGTGGTGAAAGAAAAAACTGTTTTAGTAGAACCCGTACCACCAAGTATGAGTGATAAAATAAAAACCCGCTCGAGGAGAAGAACCCATATTACAGAATGTGAGTCATAAAAGAAATCCTCACTTGAGTTGGAAAACCCATTTCATGAAGTAAGGATGCAAATGATAGGGGATATCGAATCCCATGATGCTTGCAAGCACAAGGAAAGGTAGATAAAGTTGCAAGTCTTAAGGAAGTCAAATGGAGAGAGCAAGGAAAAGAATAGAGAGAGTCGCGAGAGCCAAGAGAGCTACAAAGAGGGAGAGAAAAAGCTTGAGAGTCTTGTAAGAAAGTGAAAGCTTGGAGCTACTATAACAAAAAGGGAGATGTGCAAGTAAGAGAGTAAAGAGGGAAAAGAGAGAAGCCAAGATGATAGAGTGAAGATAGAAGTTAGAGAGACAAAAGAATTGAAAGAATAGCATTTAATGAGGGAAAATAAGCTTCTCCAATTGTTACTAGGTGTCTTGGGTTGTTACAATAGACAAAAGGTGAGGAAAAGTGTAAAACATGCACGAAAATGACCATTTGAATATTGAAACATCGCATGACACTAGCATGGCGCAAAAAATTCCATGTGGCATGCTAGTGTCCAAACACATCATGCTACAAAATGACAAACGAGAAAAGTACAAAGTTCAATGCAAAGCTGATGCGTGAATGGTAGCTGCTAAAAAGGGGTTCTAAGTATCTTGAGAGGGAAAGGGTAAATGCAAGGGATAAAATGAGTCTACACAAGTTCTAAGGGAGTGGACACTAGAGCAGATACAAAAATGTATGTGAAATTTATAGGGGTACAATTTTATGACATTACAGTGAAGTATTATGTGGCGGTGATAATGAACTTGTGTCCATTAGATGGGGTCGGTGTTATTTTCTGAATGAGATCAAGCCCCCACTATGAGAAGGGATAATGAGTTATGATAGGTTGGAGCTCCTGAGCTGGTGCATGGATGAGGACCCCATGCTATTCACATTGCATGCACTTTCAGACATAGTCATGAGCTTCTTTCCCCATTGTAGGCCAATAGTACCTCATCCTCAATAGTTTCTTGGCCAAGGTCATACCACTAGAATGCAAACCACAAATGCTATCATGTATCTCTATTAAAGTAATCAAAGATTCCTTAGGGTTAAGGAATCACAAGAGAGTTCCTTCAATACTTCTATGATAATGTCTGTCACCTAAGATAACGAAACAAGAATACTTTTTAATAAAGGTTATTTTGAGATTTGGGGTGATGTTGGAAAGGACTACTATTTTCAGGTAGGTGAATATGTCATGGTATGAAGGATCACTGGGACAAATGATTTCGCATAAAAACTCAGATTCTAATACCTCAAAAGCTGGTATGAGAAGCTGCTCTACAAGGAATTTATGTTTATGGATGTTCCTTGGGATCTCTAGCAATGATCCGATGGTAGCCATAGTGTCATCTACTCTATTGTCTACCCTCAGTATTTTTTCAAATGTTATGTCGATGAAGAGTTCTTTGAGATCCTCCACCAACTTTTTATACGAGTTAATTTTATCATCCTTAGTTTGGTATTCATTGTTGACCTGATTGATAATCAGTTGTAAGTCCTCATAGACTTTGAGCACCATGATTTTCCATTGTCTTGCAATTTGAAGTCCTATGACAAGGGCTTTGTACTCTACAATGTTATTATTACAAGGGAAAGATAACTTGTATGATTTTGGGATAAAATCCCCTTGTTTGTGATAAAGAGGATTCTTGCTCCTAACCCATGTTGAGTATATGTTCTGTCGAAGTATACCTTCCAATGGTCTGCTACACTAAGATTGAAAATTGACTCATCTAGGAATTATGATACTAGTGGGTTCTTCACATATATAGGTGCCTCAACCAATTGATCTACAATTACCTATCCCTTGCTAGCTTTCCATTCCACATATTCAATATCTTATTTTGTCAAGATCATGACCCACTTAGCCATTCATCTAATGAGCATTGCCTTAGAAAGAAAATACTTTAAGGGGTCTATTTTGGCGATGAGTTTTATTTAATGAGCAAGCATGTAGTATCTAAACTTATGTGAGGCAAACACTATTGCAAGACAATTTTTCTCGATGAATGTGTAGTTTAGCTCATGTCCCATCAAGGTTCTACTGATGTAGTAGATAGCTATTTCTTTCCTTGTTCATCATGTTGTACCAAAAGAGCACCAAGAGCTGCCATCATTACTGATATGTATAGGATTAATGATTTTTTCAAGATCTATGGCATGAGGACTAGTGGTGTTAGAAAGTATTATTTTATTTGGTTAAATGCCTGATCACATTTATAATCCCATTTGTAGGCCAGTCCCTTGTGAAGGAGATGAGAGTATGGGATGGTTTTATTTGCTAACTGTACTATGAATCTATGGATTGATTGAAGCCTTCCTTGTAGACCCCTTAATTTTTTTAGTGTTTAGGGTGCTTCCATATTGAGGATTGCTTTGAATTTTTTAGGGTCTATTTTGATTCCCCTCATTAATATAATATATCCTAGGATATTTCTTGATGTGACACCAAAGACACAGTTTGTGGGATTGAGCCTTGCTTTATATTCTTCCAATTTTTCAAAGATTGAGCCCAACATTGATAAGTGTTCTTGACATTTTCTTGATTTGGCTAGTATGTCATCCACATAGTCCTCTACAGATTTTTGGATCATGTCATGAAAGATGAGAGTCATAGCCCTTTGGTGTGTAGCTCTAGCGTTCTTCAACCCAAATGGCATCATGTTCCAATAGTACATGCCCCATGGATAGGTGAAGGTTGTCTTATGTTGGTTATTCTTTGCAGTCATAATCTGGTTGTATCCTAAAAATGTGTCCCTCAACGATAGCATTTCATGCCTTTTCGTCAGATCTACAATCATTTCTATGTTGGGAAGAGGGAAATCATCCTTAGGGCATGCTTTGTTTAGGTCCTTGAGTTTAGTGCAGATTTGGATGCCCCCAATGTGCTTGGAAATAGGTACAAGGTTGGAAACCCATTCAAGATAATCACAAGGTCATATGAAGCCAATGTCAAGGAGTTTCTATCATTCAAGTTTGACCAATAGGATGATCTATAGATTCATCTTTCTAAATTTTTGTCTAACTAATTTTTCCTCTAGATAGACTGCTAGATGATGGATGACTACCTCTAGATCAAGGCATAACATGTCAACATATGTCCATGCAAAACTCACTTTCCTTTCTTTTAGAAATGCAGCTAGATTTACTTGCTCCTTGGTCAAAAGTGACTCGACATAGAAAGTGATGTGCATGGTCTCTTCGGTTCCCAAGTCCACTGGGTTGCACTTTTCTTCTAGTACTATTGATTTTTCTTGATGGATGGCACTAAGGGGAAGATTGAATCCCTCCTCCTTTGGATCCTTAGAGAGGTTTTCACCATTGGATACATACTTTATTTTTACTATTTTTCGATTAGAAATTTCCACAATGTAGTTTTCACTTAGAGATCTAGAAATTATTCTTAGATTTTCAATTTTGCGACTAAGAGATTTAGTCATTTCCCTATAGTATGCATGCATATCCAACTCTATGTCAAAACCGGCTTTGTGGTCACCATGTGGTAGCTCATCCCTTAGCCCCATGAATTTTGAGAGACCCTCATCATTTTTGAACATATCTAAGATCGGTGGTCCTCATTGGTCATAATTGATGAGTTGGTGATAAACGAGTTGCAGTTCGGTGGTTTGCGGATTTGTCTCAAAGGACATGGTGGTGATCATAAAAAGAGAGGATTCCTCAAATATCATGGGTAAATTAGAGATGGGATCCTAAAAGGGACTACTAAGAGACTTGAGTACCGATGGGGAAGCTTTGATAGTTTTAGCCATAACACCTTTTCCAAGTATGGTTATCTTTTGAGGGGTACATCTGAGGCCAAGATTCTTAAGGTGCTTCTCAAGAATGATGGGTTCTAATAGGCTATTTTTATTTTTCTTGAGTTTTTCATTTTTTTTGGTACCCCCATCCAAACATTAATTGTAGTCCTTTGTTGTTGTCTTTCATGGGAAGAGTAGGTACATGTCTTTCATCTTGATATAATAGGCTTGATACACCTTTTTCATCTACCACCTCTTTGCTTAGGTCTCCACACTTATTGAAAGTGGTAGGTTCTACCTTGAAGGTTTGAGATGTGTCAATTGGGTGTGGTTTTTATATGAGATCTGGGAGATTGAGGTAACTCTCCTATCACAAAGGCACTATTTTTCAATTTATAGTTCCCACAACCATTATCTCAGATTACAACCTTGATGTATTGGATATTTGATATGGGGGGTGTCTTTGTATCAAAGGTGGAGGCTAAGGTGGATGGGTCTACATAAGGGGACGTGGGTCCTTCATCATTTTTGAGACTTGGGGGATCTCATAATACTTGGCCTTGAGATTTTTGCAATAATAAAATGGTTCTAGATCACCATCGATCATGACTTCCTGATTATGGTAGGGGAATTTGACAAATTAATGGAATGTGGATGCAATAGCTTGCATCCCATGGATCTATGGGCGTATTAGGAGGATATTATAGGGGAGTTCAAGGTCAAGGTCCTAGCAAGTGGTCTCCATGATTGCTAGCCCCACTTAGAGGGGGATTTGAATGGTGCCCTGGGGAACCCATCCTTGATTTTCATAAGCCCTGATAGTGATACCTTTTCCCTTTTCAATGACATCCTCTAAAAATCCCAAATTCTTTATTAGTTGTAAGGTGCATATATTCAAACCCGCACCCTCATCCACCAAGACCATTTTGACTTTGTTCTCATGGACTAAGAATTCCAGGTGGAGTGCACAGTTATGAGATGATTGGGCTAGGAGATCATGCTTGGAGAATGTGAGGAGATGTGGCATAGTGATATGCCTAACCATAGCTTGAAACTGGTCTGCATCAAGGTCCATGGGGACAAAGGATACAACCAATGATTTTTCTAGGATTTCCCTATGTGTAGGGGATATTTTTAGCAACTCCATGATGGAGATTTGGGTGGGGGTCTTTTTTAGTTTCTCTAAGAAACTATAACCACTAGATTGATTTTGGATTGGTGGATGGTGCCTTGGGTGGTGGTAAAGGTCCTGCGATAGTAATTTTTTTGTTATGTATGGTGATTCCACACTTGGATCTATGTCCTTTGATATTTAAAACAAATATTACCCATTCATCCAAAGATGTCACAACATGGTCATAAATATGGTTCACATTGTGGTAACTCTTTCCTTTACCATTGTTGTTTCCTTTATTGTGATCTGGCATCAAATTCATGTATACTTTGAGATCTTGATTCCTGGCTAGTTGTTCAATGGTTATAACCTTATCATAAATGGGATCCTAGATAATATTTTTAAGTCTCATATAGCTGGTTGTTGTATTTCCCTTTATTTTATGGGTATGTGTAGGATCATCAGGGAAAAAAAAGACCCTTAAGTGGTGAAAAATTTAGAAAAATCAGAGTTAGGCAACTTGACATAAAAATTGAATAAGTTATCTATGTTATTTCAAAAATATGTAAGAATAGAATTTGTAGAAAATTGAATTTAGTTTCTAAAATACTAGGTTTATTTTAAAAGAAAAAATCTATTTGGTGAAAATTTGAAATTTCAACGCAGTAGTACTTAAATTTCAAGGAAAAAATATGTAGGTGTCTGTCAGACCACCCTAACCACAATAAAATAATAATATATTTTTATAATATTTTAGATATAAGTAGAGGACTCATGTATCGATGTGATGCATATTTTTTGTAATTTTTTTCCAAGTAAATAATTAATTATGAATTTTTTTATTAAAATTTTAAAAAAATATAAAAAATCGTATGTCTGACCACCTTAACTTGGTCAAAACTTCATGAAATTCAATTATTTTTTTAATTCTATAGTATGCGAAGCATATAATGTGACACATTTTTTAGATTCAAAAAATGTGACCGTTGTAAAGCTATAGATATTTTTTAATCAGCCTATCAATCAAGAATTTTGTCATAATTCAAGTAGAAAATGAATAATAATTATTTATTAAATTCAAAGTAAATCATAATTTATATTGGTGGAAAGCTGAGAATCTCCTTTAAAAACCCTTTTCATTTCATTAATTTTGGGTAAAAAAAAAGCTGTCAGCTAGATACCCTACACATACCCATCATATTGCCACTTTTTGGCCCATCATGATCCTGCACATACCCTTATGAAAGTCACAAAGGTGCTTCTCATTATACCAAGGTGGTTTAATTTGAGGCTCTTGATAGTTTTCATAAATAGGGAGCATGATAAGGTTTTCTTGTATCAATTGTTGCATGACAAACTCAATAGGCTCACCTAGTGGTGTATATTTGTTTTTTGGTGGGTATTTGTTCTTTGGGGGTGGTCCCCCTTGAGCATTAACATTGTTGACTGCTTGATTGTTGGGTTGTTGTTGTGATATATTGGTTTGCAGGGTGTTTTGTGTGTTATTTTGTGGTTGTGTGTATATTTTTTGTTCAACATTGGGCTTTGGGGCACTGATAAAAACTTTGGCATCCACAACATCATCGTTAGTGACATTTTTTTTTCAGCCCATGTGTGAGGTTTTTCATTGTAACTTTTTGATGGTCAATTATCTTGGTACATGGGTGTTCCCCCTTGTACTATAAGGGCTCTTTCGATGTTGAATGTTTTGGGGATCTATTGGTCATACTTTGTTATGCATTACATGTTTAGATGAAAGGAAAAGGTCCCTTCAAGGTTGGAGATGATGGTCCTGATTCATTCTTCCTTCGGAATAAACCATTTTCTCTTGTTGGCCTTAGATCACCATCATTGTAAGAATGTTGTAAATATTTCTCTCTTGGCTTGATTTAGGTCATTAATGCTTCTAAGCTCACTTCCATGCCCAAGTTAAATGAATAATTCTCTATGAAAAAGTCCACTATTTCATGGAACATTTTAATTCCAAGGGGGAGGTAGGAGAACCATTCCATTGCTAGACTCGCCAAACTTCAAGGGAAGAGTCACATTAGATAAGATTTGTCATATACCACTTCCATACTATGTACGTGGAATTCCCTAATGTGATCTTTAGGATTTCTGTTTCCTTGGTATTTCTCAAATTTGAGTATCTCAAAGCCTGGTGGAAATGGAACCATAACAATGCTTCTATCAAATGGGTATGGGCACAAATTTCCTTGTGTGTGTGATTTCTGTCTTTCCCAATTTTATGCCTTGTATGTTTTGCGAGAGTAACTTGACTTGTGTGGATAGATCATTTTGTGGACCAGGTGGTGGGATTTATGTGTTTTGGGATGGTATCTAGTTGTTTGGATGACAGATAGGGTGGCTTGTGTGATGAGATTTAAGGCATTTTACTACGTGTTTGTGAAAGACTATTGGAATTTTTTTGTGCAAGTATCACTTGTTGGTATGCCTATTGTTGTTGTTGTGGCAAAAACACTTATTGTTAGACTTAGTACTATTGTTGTTCCTATTGGGCCAATAATGCCTATTGTTGGGCTTGCTGTTGTGTTGTTTGATCCTATTGTGCTATCAATACTTGTTGTTGTGTGTGTTATTGTAAGGCTTGTTGATATGCTTGTGTTGTAACAAGGATTGTGCTTGTGCTTGTTGTTCTTGGTATTTAGCTTGCGCTTGCACTTGTTGTTGTGCTTGTTGTGTGGTTTTTTGTTGTTGTAGCAAAGCTTGTGCTTGTGTTTGAGCCTGTTGGGCTTGAAATTGCTGCAAGGATTTTTGGTAAGCTTCTTGCACTACTTGTAATGTGATGTATTGGTTGGGCACATTTGGATTTGGAGGTGCAAGTGGGGGATATTGTGGGATGGTGTGAATTGGTGTGAGAAGAGGTTGTTGAAATGTTTATTGAGTGATAACAAGTGGTTGTATGGTGAATGGTGGGTTTGTATTGATAGTTGATATGCTTAATCCTTGTGAGACTAGATTTTAAGATATTTGGGGTGTTGTAGATGGTGTGATGATCAGTTGGGAGATCTATATTGCTGGCACCTAATGCTATGATATTGGTGGCATGTTTAGAGGATTTGGTATGATAGATTCATTTGTTTGTTTTGTGCTTGGGTTGATTTGGTTTGATTGGTTTTGGATTAATGTGTTGGATGAACCAATTTTCCCCATACCTTGTATTAGTGTGGATGATGATGTCAAGATAGGGAATGGTGGGAATATTTGAGATGTAATCCCTTGTGAAAGTGAGGATGAAGCATTGAAAGTTTCCACTTTTCCAAATAAATCCACTTTTCCTTGTGATACATTGGGGAGAAAGCTTTGTGTATCAAGAGGGTATGACGGTGTTGCAGAAAAGGTGGAGGTATTTTTTGTATCAGGGAAAATGAGTGGAACATATGGATGTTTAGGGTCTTGTGGGATGGTGCTAGGTATACCCAAGATCATGTTTGCTTCCAAATTTTTGTTGCTGACAAGTGGATTCCCTTGAAGGGCTTAGAGTAGTGAACTTCCCTTGGTGATCATTGGTTAACTTGGGGCATGATATGATGATGGTTATATGATTGGTTGGATGATGCTTGGGAATGAAGGTCTAAATTATGTTAATGGAATTTTCCCAAATAGTTTCTCAACAATAGTTCTTATATCAAAATTGGAAGGGAATTTAGCCCCTTCTTTTGCAAATTCCAACATGTATTGTATGGGATTTAACCTCATTATTGTGTTGACAAGCTTGTGTGTTTTAGGATTTTGGACTAGTTCAAGTATTTCATCTTCGGAAATCACTTGGAATTTGTTGGTGGCATCCTCCACTTAGCAAGCTCACTCTTGAGGATCTTGTGGTAATTGAGGGGGATTAAGTGGAGGGTTCATAGATTTCCTAGGGTTGAATTTTGATGTTGTTTGACTTAAATCACTTAGGTTGATTTTTCTTTTTTTTTTTCTCCATGATCTTCTTGTTTGTGAACTTGTTTGGACCATAACATTGGGATCAAATTTTAGGAATATGGGAGGTAAACTTCTATTTCCTTTGATTGATCTAAAGTTTTAGGTACAAAAAGAAAATCTAGGGTGTTTAAGGATCAAAATATGATAATGCGAATGATGAGGGGTGAATGATATGGATGTTTGAAATTTTTGAGAAATTTGGATGAATACTAACCTTAGGATTTCTTTTTTCTTTTTTTATTTGATTTGATTTGGGTAATGGACTTGCAGATCCTAAGATGTTAGATGTGACCTTAGGATTAACTTGTTCAAAAGGGGTGATAATTTAACTAAATATGTGAGAGAGGATTCATTCCCACACACCTAGCCAAACAAGATGATTTTTATTTTTATTTAAGGATTACCAAAAGTCTAGCATAGATGATTTTTCCAAAGTTCCAAAAGTTGTTTGTGCGATGGGTTGGAAATTTTTTGTGATAAATGAAAGTGTTGGTTTGATCCTAAATGAGCCTATAAATAATTTTTTTACAAGAACAAGGTGTTGAAGAACATTCTAGACCTCTAAATTTTTTCAAACCCTATGATCCAAGAAGAGGTTGATATTGAGCATACACGTTTGGATTGTTGAGCAGAATAAGTCTATAAAACCTTGTTACCTTCTTTCTTATCTTGGTGTATTGTTTTAGGTTGCGCTTTCTAATGTATCTTTTGATAGCTTTTTGAGTATGACACCTAAACTTGAAGTTTTGGCATAAAGAATTTTTCTTTGGAATCTTGACTTTGCAAGAAATCATGAGAATTAACACATATGTGGGATTTGATTTTCTTTTATCTTGATTAAAGGGATTCTTTTTACCACATCAACATATCTTGTTTAAATTACAAATTAAATGTCTATACATGTCTTAGCTCTTTTTTATTCCACAAGGTCCATTATGTGAAAATTTTTCAAGGCCATAGTTTCCCTAGGTTGTCTTTAGAGAGTAAATTGAGATATGAGCCCAATTTTTTAGAAGCCTCTAAGGATAAAATCCCTAGGGAAAAGTAGTAATAATTGGACCCTTCAAGGATATTCACTCTTTCCAAAGGGTTTACAATTTTGATGATTTGTTTAATGTTTGTTTCAATGTCTGAGATCCAAGCAATGTGTTTGATTGAATCACAAATTGTACAACTCTAGGCTCAAAGATAATACTTGTTGAGTCCCCAATCAGATTCCTGCAAACACTAAGACAAAGTGAATAGTTAGAGATTTGGTGAAACTGGCTTCCCTCCACAACACACACTTCTCAGGACTACCAAATCTCAAAATCCTTAAGACCTAGAGATCCTAAGGATTTTTCTATTTCAACTTTGAATAGTACAATTGTGGAGCAGCTTCAGAATGATCGTTCCTACACCAGCAAGCATAAAGGTTTTTGGTCACTAAACAAGTTAGTTCTTAGTTCGGGGGACATGGCACCTTGTGAGTGTCTAGCAAGCCTCTAAAGGATTTAATCAATCCTACTAGGGGGAAAGCCTCTAAAGGATTTAATCAATCCTACTAGGGGCTCATATACTTTTCACAGTAGTACCCCATTTTGAATGACACTATATGGCTAAGGCCTACATACCATGAGGACTTGACAATTTAGTCTTATCCATTTATATAATATCCCAAGAAAAAAATTGGTTGGAGTCACCTTTGAATTCACCTTTCGAATGTGTCTCTTAGGCAGGCCCCTCTAAAGGTAACAATTTGATTTGGAAACAAATGTGCAAAAAGAAACAAGCCATTTTTTGTCACCCAAGATCACCAAACAGTGTGAGGGGAGAGGATACACATGTCAAATGCACAAAAGTAGGAAAAATACACATTGAGTGTTTCTCTTCACCCAAGATCACACCAAGCACAAGGGTAGAGGATACACACTCAAAGTGTGTCAAAGAAAAGATCACACAATCCAATCACTTGTTCATTTTTGCCTTCAAAGAAATGATGAATTCATTTTAATCCACCAAGCTAAGTGTGAATTTTCCTTGTTCAATTTTATCCTTCAAAGCAATGTGTAGTAAGTTTCTGATGTTCAATTTTAATCCATCTTGAAAAAAATTAAATCAATGATTAATTTTAAACCCAAATTGATCTAGTTGGCCTAAAACAAAAAATAAAAGTAGGAATGAATGCCCTAGGCTATTACAATAAGCATTGAAAAAATATTTTTCATGTTAAATGCCCACTTTTCCAACTCAAATTTGCTTTCTCTTTGATTCTCATGTGAGAGAGATCACCATTGTTTCTTGATGCAAACCTGTCATGCAATGTTCCAATAAAAAAATGGTTATAATGTTAAAAATTAGATTCTATGCAACCCCAAGTTGACAAACCAAATAATTGGCTATGTAGAAAAATATTTTGAGGCTACTCCACCGAATCATAGTTTGACAACACTATTCCACAAAATCAAGTTAGGTCTGTCCCATTATTGTAGCTCATTATAGAGAGGTCTCTAATAGTCAATGAAAGTTGTTCAAACTCACCCAATAGTTAGAAATTGGACTTAAATGCAATATTAGTGAGCAAATATCACACCCACTCCAAGTTGAGTGATTTTAATTCTACCTACCAAATACAACACCACCTGACAAATATTTGGGGACATTAGCAGGGAGATACATTTATACTAAATAAAATTGATGATTTGAACAACTTGATTGAACAAAAATAATGAGAAGGATCTCCAATGACTTGATCAAATTTTGACACCTGCATAGAACAACTCACACTTATAATCAATATTCAAGCATTCAATACAAGCAACCTTGACTTTCCAATCTATATTCAATAATCGATATTTAGATATTCAATACATGTAAACTCAACTTTCCAAATTATGCATTAATGAATTCTGAACAACAACATGAAGCTCACTTCCAATTGATATAAACTTAGCTCGCATAAACTTCTACATACGCCTAAGATTGAACATTCTATTGGCCATGCTCTGTTGTTATATAGGTGAGATTTGACATTCTACTTACCTCTTATTTGTGAATTTAATGACTTAAACAATTCAAATGATATGCTATGGAATAATGGGGATATGTCTTGACTACTCGCATACTAAATTAAATTTGCATATCAGTGTAAGGAGAACATCATCTCTTGATTGCTCTCACAATTGCATTTATCTATTTAAATGCCAGGGTGGTGTAGTTTGGTCAATTTATCAAACACTAATAAATGCAATCGTAATGTTAGAATACACTAGATATTGCAAAGATCATGAAGCTAGCATGTATATGTTGTGAAACAACAATGAAGGATGTAGGTCAAATGGGTACAAATTGTGAATATTACCACAAAATAATAGTTATAGAACTTCAAGAAATAATATTAATTAAACAATCTTTCTAATTTTTCACATCACTCAAGGTGTAGAAAAAGGCACAATGCTTCATCTAACCCTCCAAGACTCTTCTACTCTCAAAACTCCCAATACCAAAGGATTTCAAAGTCACAATGTTTATGAAAGTAAAACTAACTACTCAACCAGTAAGAAGAGATATTAATTGTGAAGAATATTGGGATGAATGCTTGATCACAATGTTACTTTATTATAAAGAAATACTAACACTGTTGGAAGATGATAGTGATATGATTAGACACTTCAAATGTGAATGATGCAAAGAAAATAGAAATATTATCTTTTCTAAATTAGAACATGAAATCGTAGCTATTTGAAAACAATAAAAGTTGTAGGCACTCCTTTGTGTAAGAAAATAACACTTGACAAATAATGAGAATATGATTGGATCATTCCATTAGAAAGTAAGAGTAAACTTATAAGTAGGTAAAGTTTTGATCATAGAAGAACATGATGAATCCTGTGGAAATACAAACTATTAAAAATATCATAACATGGTGGGTGCCAAATGAAAATTATTATTTTTGCACTTGCTCAATATTGACAAATATTAGCATGGAAGTCAAATTAAACAAAGCAAATAGAGCATTCCTATGTCATATTTAAACATACTTGATAATGCAAACAAAACAATAAAATACCAAAAAATAATAATTGAAATTATATAAAATCATGTGCAAGCCCTATCCCGTAGTGGGAGTGGTGCTCCTTTGATGTGGAAAGCATGTCCTTTCCCACCCCCTTGATAAGCTTCCAAAATTTGATAAAGATGCAAGTGATGAGTGATGAATGTGCCTATAGTGAAATTGCATATGATTATGGTGTAGACACCTAATAATGGTCTGGAGAATCTAATTAATTAAATATGACTTATTTGATTAATTAATCTTAAAATTCATCTACTTAGTAAATAAATAGAAATATTTATTTATATTAAGTTCATTATTAATTCTTCTATTTCTCTCCTAATTAAATAAACAAAATTAAAAACTTTGTTTTATTTAATTATTATCATTTTTATCATATTATTTCTCTCTTAATTAAATAAACGAAATTAAAAACTTTGTTTTATTTAAATATTATCATTATTACTTCTTTTATACTTCTATCTTAAAATTAAATACACAACTTAAATAATTTGTGTTATTTAATTACCTCATCACATTTCTTCTTAATTAAATAAAGATATCTTAAAATCTTTCATTTAATTATCATTTTCCTTTTATTTTAATTTAATAAACAAATTCTATAGTTTGATTTATTAAATTATTTATTCCTCTTTTGCTAAATTTAAATAAATTAAAAATATTTAAATTTATGCATAAATCATTTTCCACTATTCACTCACCAATAAAATTAAATTTTCAAAATCTAATTAATTCTACTGTCATTCACGGGAAGAGCTTCGGGGACAAACCTGCAGGAAATCCTCCCAATCTTCTTCCAACCACCTTCCCTCTCATCTTGCCTGGTGTTTTCATGGGGAGGAACAATCCTCCATGGTGAGCTCCATCTTCTCATCCCATGCCATTCAATTCTCTAGATTGAATCCCAGTCTCTTATCTCGTATCCTTGTGCAAATGTGCTACCATGAAAGCTATAAATACAACTCTTTGGCTATAGGAAATGGATCCCAACTTGTGCAATCTTACTCTGAAGGTTTTCCAAGCATCCAACATTCATCCAACATTCAAGCATTCAACATTCATCCAACATCCATCCAACATTCATCCAGCATTCAACATTTGCAGCCATGATACAAGATAAGAGGCTGGGATTCAATCTGGAGAATTGAATGGCATGGGATGAGAAGATGGAGCTGACCATGGAGGATTGTTCCTCCCCATGAAAACACCAGGCAAGATGAGAGGGAAGGTGGTTGGAAGAAGATTGGGAGGATTTCCTGTAGGTTTGTCCCTGAAGCTCTTCCCGTGAATGACAATAGAATTAATTAGATTTTGAAAATTTAATTTTATTGGTGAGTGAATAGTGGCAAATGATTTATGCATAAATTTAAATATTTTTAATTTATTTAAATTTAACAAAAGAGGAATAAATAATTTAATAAATCAAACTATAGAATTTGTTTATTAAATTAAAATAAAAGGAAAGTGATAATTAAATGAAAGATTTTAAGATATCTTTATTTAATTAAGAAGAAATGTGATGAGTAATTAAATAACACAAATTATTTAAGTTGTGTATTTAATTTTAAGATAGAAGTATAAAAGAAGTAATAATGATAATAATTAAATAAAACCAATTTTTTAATTTCGTTTATTTAATTAAGAGAGAAATAATATGATAAAAATGATAATAATTAAATAAAACAAAGTTTTTAATTTTGTTTATTTAATTAGGAGAGAAATAGAAGAATTAATAATGAACTTAATATAAATAAATATTTATATTTATTTACTAAGTAGATGAATTTTAAGATTAATGAATCAAATAAGTCATATTTAATTAATTAGATTCTCCATACCATTTTTAGGTGTCTGCATTTTGCCCCTCTTTGAAGTGATGTGTTTACGCATTGCTTCAAAGAATGATTTTTCCTCTGTTGCCAGTATTGACGAAAAGTTTAAAATATGCCCCCGATTTTCCCTAGATGTTGAATTTTGAAATGATAGCGATATATGCCCCCACGGGAGATAAATTGATGAATTTTGGATTTTTTTTATGATTTTTCAATTTTTTTAATTTTTATGATGATTTGATGATTTTTTGATGATTTGATTAAGAAACAATTTATCTCCTAACAAAATTGTCCAAAAATGCCCCTGTGATAGATAAGAATTAATTCCTCAGAAGGAAAAATAACTAAATCCCATGAAAATCCCACAAAAATAACCTATAAAAGCTCAAAAGGTCATTTTCAAAAGTCATTTGTGCATTTGACTTTGACAATCTTGTGATAGAGACCCTCAGAGTGCTAGAGCATTAGGATGCCGATCCCTTACCACACCCACCAACTCGAGTGTGTGCGACGTCACCAGCATCCGACCGACTATGGACCTCCGGTACGTACCCTAAATCCTCCTCGTGATTTGTGCCCATACTTTTTAGGTCATTTTGCACGTGTTTTTCTGTTTTAGCGCTCGAGAGTCACGGAATAGGGCGTCAGTGATCTGTTGTAGTGTGACAGAGTTTTAGCGTTCCAACAAAAAGTTGTAGCGCATCGGTAGGTTAGGGTAGCGTGCAAGATTTTTAGTGTTTTAGGTTGATTCTACAACATGTCAGTCAGATTTTGTAGTACGCCATTAGAAATAGTGCTTTAGGTAGAATTTGTAGCGCGTCAGTAGGATTTTGTAATGCGCCACCAGAAATAACACTTTAGGTAGATTTTGTAGCGCCTTAGTAGGATTTTGTAGCGCTTGGAAGTATAGATTGATGAAAAATTGTGCACTTTGATTTTTATTTTGGCAATTTTGTGTTGATTCCATCTATTTTAGTTTGATCTTGACTAAATAAATGGTAAACGATCTCATGATGAGCGAGATCCTTTGATTGATAATAATTACCCTCATGATAGGTGAGGAATAATTAATATTTTTGAAGGGATAAACCTAATTGATATTTTAGGGTTCTTTCTTGATAAATTGATAGTTTGATAGGTAAAGCACAATTTTTTAAAAAAAATTGATGACCTCCTGATGTTTGATATTTCTGATTGATAACGTATTGATCTGTGAAATTTTCTTTTTGTATGATAACAGGAGCATTTAGATGTTATCCAGTTGCGAGAGCAGTTCCCTTGGCCTTTTGATATGATACCACGACTTTCAGTGGATGAGAGGCAGCATATTACCGATTGTGGTTTAGCCTCATTACTGGATATGCCCCATATTAGACTTAATAGGGGTCTACTGACAGCTTTAGCAGAGCGGTGGCATAGTGACCACAACACCTTCCACTTACCTACTGGCGAGATGACGGTGACGCCAGAGGATGTATGGCGTATTCTTCGCATTCCTTTTGTTGGGGAGATTGTCGTGCATGATTCAGAGGAGGTTGGTGGGGTAGAGTCTATGCGGAGAGTTTTTCAGGATCCCCATGTTGCGAGAGAGTGGATTCCATGGGTAGAGATCTATGATTCATACGCTCCACTTCCTTCAGTTTTGGCCGGCTTTATTGGTGGATTCATTTGTCCTAATAAGAGGTCAAAGGGTCTATCTCTTGGATGGGGTCGGGTATTAGAGGGTATGGTGGCCCACAAGATGAGATATGCTTGGGGCATGTGTATGCTTGCTCAGCTATATCATGATTTACACTGGATCGTGTACCTCAGAGGTAGCAGTTTATCGGCGGGAGCTACACTTCTTCAGGTATGGGCATGGGAGCATATTGTTGTTACGCATCCCATGCCGGTGTTATTGAGACCAACGATGAGACCTTATGTGTTTCGCTACAGAGGTAGGCATACCCAGCATATGATGGGTAAGCTAGATTATTGGAGGCAGATTCTTGATGATGTGGAGACAGTGACCTGGCATCCTTATTTAGATTGTGATGACTGGGATGATGATGATATCGAGTTGGGATTTTTGGCTGATTCGATGTATTTGATCGGAAAGAGCCCTAGGATTTTGGAGCAATTCCTGTTTCGTCGTGTCTACAGGCAGTACGGGATTGTTCAATGTATGCCACAGGGAGTAGCACACTATGGACGATGACGGGTGGATGCCAGTGATTGGGGTCCATGCTTGCCTTATGGGGCACTTGTTGAGGGTTATCGTTCTCTACAGCCATTGGCATGGGATATGCGGCAAGACATTGTTGAGGCACCCATTACTCCCGAGTACAGATAGTATTTGGCTCTGCACCCTCCTCCTCGTATTACCATTCCAGATGAGCTAGTACCAGCACTAGCACCAGCACCAGCACTAGCACCAGCACCAGCACCAGCAGCTGTAGGAGGTGGTCAGGGTGGTCAGAGATGGAGGAGAGAGGAGGATGTAGATGTGGACGTGGAGGGTAGTGATGAGAGTGAGAGTGATGATGACAGTGATGATAGTAGTGAGGATGGCAGTGATGATAGCAGTGATGATGATGGTGGAGATGGGGGAGACCGAGCGTAGCAGGTACCTCAGAGCCATCGATGAGTGTGCCTCATAAGAGGTAGGCCGTTGCTTCCTCTTCAGCAGAGCGATCAGAGGTTGCGGGTTTACATGTGTAGGTTCAGACTTTACAGGGACAGCTAGCACAGGTGCAGGGATTATTAGCACAAACACAGGCCTAGATGCAAGCACAAATAGCTACTGCACAAACACATATTACCTCTCTAATTGGTGAGAGAGATGAGGCCATACAGGCAGCAACGACAACACAGGCTCAGCTAGCAGGTGTACGAGCACAGTTGACCACTACCCAGGCACAGATCACAACCTTGACTACAAAGCGAGATACTGTCAGACAAGCAGTAGAGACAGCACAGGCTACTGCAAAGAGATTGCAGAGAGTGGCAGATGGGACCTCTATGGCAGATTACATGTGAGAGGCTATGCGGGCAGGTGCTGAGATTGAGTTTTACAGGAGCTGTTATCATGAGCTTTGCCCCCCAGAGCAGAGAGTCAGTTATGCCCAGTCCCGCTCAGAGAGGACTCATTTGAGGACAATGAGTAGAGGCATGACACAACCTCTCTCGAGAGATCCGAGAGATCCGAGAGATCCTAGGACATCTGGTGGTGGTCATGATACTGGCGCGAGACCTTCTCCTTCTGGTGCGAGTACCACTTGAGATTATTTGTGTACCCTTCCAGAGATATATACAACCATTTTTTATATGATGTTATTTTCATCCTTTTCAGACTTCATTGTATACTTGACACTTGATTAGATATATATGTGCAGTGGTTCGATTGATCTATGATGTGTTCTACATGATTTATGTGATGGATGCATTTTAATTTTTATGTTTTATGATGATTTATTATACTAGATTTGTATAGATGCATTAATGATGATGTGATATGATATTGATGATGTATTTATTTCCTCCATGAAATGCAATGCATAATATATAAAATGAGATGTAAATGAATGATGTATGGAGAGGAATGAGAGAGAATGAAGAATAGTCATTTTAAGGTCAATTAGGAGGGAAAGATCCATTCAAAGGTCAATTTAAGGGCACATGGGCATTATGTTTCATCACTAATGGAAAATGTAATGCCTCTACGGATTTTAGAGGAAGGAATCCCATCAAGATGGCATCATGCCACATGTCATGCATGTGTCTGTGAAATAAATTCCCCCATTGACACTAAAGACAAGTGCCAAGTGGATGGAGAGTGGAAGGATGATATGGCATTACATGGTTGGGTTTGATTTTTTAAGGTGAAGGATGTAAAAGGGGAACTTATGAGGGGGGTTCAAATTCACACCTATACATTTTTCCCACACTTTAGAAAACATGAGTTTCAATGAGTGTTTAGTAAAGTAGGTCAAAAGAGTTCTAAGAAAATATACCTAAACCATTGAGTAAGCAGACCACAATCTAGCATGCTTGAAAGCATAAGGCAAGAAAATGGCTCTAGATGTACTCTCTCTTGAGGAGGATTAAACAAACTACACCATAGGTTCATAAACCAATGGTGAACATATCCCATAGGATGTAATAATTTCATAGGTCCTCATAAATGCAAGGAAGGTACCCCAGGTGCTCAGTCATGAAGGAATCCTGATGTAAAGGACTTCGTAGAGTTGGATTGGAAAAAAAATTCACAGGTGCACTTACAAAGCAACATGTTAATCTACAGGTAAAACATGTTAGATATCAAAAAGATTCCACACAGTTAGATATGAAGCCAGTCACACAAATAGTCAAAAAATTGAAGGAAGAGATTTCAAAGGGGTCCATTATGAACCCTTCAAAAGAAAAGGGGTCCACTCAAGGGGCACTCTATTTGAAAGTACAATAGTATTTTTCATAAATTAATTCAAAATCAAGGAATCCTTTTGAAATATTTCACTTTATCAAGTAATTCGAAAGGAAGAAAGTCCCCTCGCAAGGGGGAAGTCAAGACCTCTCTCGCAAGAAAAAGTACTCCCTCCTCAAATGAAAGTTTCTCAAATTCTTTCATTATGAACCCATGAGGAAGGAAAAGTATTTCACTAGGGGTCCTTGTTGAGGAATGCAAGTTTCAAAAAATAAATATTTTCAAGAAGGGATTCATTTTCCATCAAATACACCTTTTCAAAATTATAGTATGAGTGCCCCCCCTTAGGATGGTGTGTGTTGAACACAAATGCATGTGACATCCTAAGGAGACAAAAGTAAGAATTAAAAAGTGATGTTGTGGCCCACGGAACATAACGAGATATAACCATGGTAATTTGTTCGCAAATGTGAGGGAAAAAACATGAACACCACAACATCACAAAGCAAGCAAGAGAGAAAGAGAAAGATGCAAAGAAAGGAAAGACAATAACATAGTGAGCAAGAGATAGGGGGATCTAATATTTCAGGGTCAAAGCTTCCCATTAATATAGATAGATAAGTATAATAATATATAAATGAACTATCATCAACCCCCTACTATATCAGACCTTGTGAAGAAGGAACATGAAAAAAAAATAAAAATAAAAAATTTGGGTCAACATGGAAGGGAGGCCTAAATTCCCCCAACACTTTGCATCATCCTCAATTATCAAAAATTAATACATAACAAAGAGAAGAATGATGTGAAAAATGGAAATTTTACAATACAAAAGACACTCCTATATCTAGGCACCTACCAGCGTGACAAGGGTCATCTAGGAACATATAAAACAAGAATAGGGGAACACAACACACACACACACAATCTAATCTACAAATAAAGAAGAGGTGGCCCATAGTCCTCATCAACCAAGAGGTTGTCATTCTCCCAATCTATATCATTGTAAGGGGAGGGTATATGATCCTACAAGGGTGGAATATAAATAGGGGTACCCTTCGACCCTCCTGTAATAAGAGCCAAGGAAGAAGGCCGCTCAAGGTCTTATCCACTTGGTTCCTATGATTTGAACATTAGAAATCTCACAAAAATCACTAATAAGGTTGATACATCATCTACAAAGTTGACCATGCACTTTACATGAGTTTCATTCATTAACTCAATGGGTGATGCATGCAGGGCTTGAGATCCATTGCTAGCCTCACCAAATGATTCAGGAGCATTGAAGAACTCTGGGGACATTGGGGCTTCCTTCATCACTAGGATGGTGCAAGCTGTAGAACCACCCTCCAAATAAGGAAAACCCTTCTTTTGACCCCCATTGCAAGCGGGGTCATCCTCCATCTTCCACTTCATTGAGGGATATGAAATCCCTACATATGAAGCAAAGGATGCATAGGAAGAGGAGAAAACCATGGAGGACACCACTGAGGTATTCAACATGTCCATAGGTTTTGAAAATGGTGGGATTTCTAGAAGGGACACCAGAAGGGGAGGCTCAATAAAAGGAGAAATGAATACCTCACCCTCTTCAGGTGAGGACCATTCATGCTCATAGGGGGAGCCAAAAGCATACTAAGGTTGAGGGAACTAAAGTAGAGAGGATGAAATGGGATGACATAGTACAAAGAAAGAGCTATTGGCTCCTCTTCCTTCATTTACAAGGCTACCTGCTCAATGGCCAAAGCCTCCCTCTAATGTTTTCACTCATGCGCAAGGTGGTTTCTATGAGTCTAGGAGCTAGAGAACACTTCTTGAGAAGGGAAAAAAGACTCATGTTCAACCATCAAAGTATCCATCACAATCATTTATAGCAAAGGGAGGGAATCCTAGATGGGATAAAGAGGAAGAGAAAGAGGATGATGGAACAATAGCAGGCCTCTTCCCATTCACTACCTTAGAGGTAGGAGCAGTGGGAGACCGCAAATGCTGAGACATATAGGATGCTCCATGGGGACCCTTCCCCTTACCATATAGAATGGGGCAAGGCACCATGGGTAAGACAAGAAGTTCGAATGATAGACACATGAGATTTCGCCAAGCGGGCACCATCAAACTCTCTGGAAAACACATAGGAGTGGAAGTCGATGGTGTCACAACAAGGTGAGAAGAAGTGGCATGTGGAATAGCAGAAGAAGAAGAGGAAGAGACCTATGCAAACTTCTCATCTTCCCTTTTTTGAGCATCCAAGGTAGCCTTGCAGTTTTCCTTTAGGAAAGCTCTATGTGAAATAGCATAGGGAGAAGGATGGTATCTCACCTTTGGCATTATGCCCCCACTCTTGTATTTCACAAAAGTTTGATACAAGAGGTTCATTCTAGGAGGGAGTGGGCCAATAGGAGTAGGCCAAAAGTGATCAAGTGAGTAGCCCCCATGTGCAATCATCAGTTTGTAATCAATGTCATGGACTACATGCACCAAAACCTCATGGGAAAACTTCATGCACTTATGGACTATCGAGGAAACTACATTCATGGAAATGAGCCAGAGAATGCCTAATTTCACTCTAAATAGTTCAGACCCTAGGATGATGTCAAAGAGTGCATTCATAGTCTTGGGCCCAACCAGTACTGACAAGATGATACAATTGATGGGAGGGATGAAAATCCCATTGTGTGTATGTATAGTGCTTCTAGAATCATCATATCCATCCTATTGAAATGAACAAGACAACTGAGAGGGGGAGTGAATCAATTGCCACCAATCACATTCATCACAAATCTCAAACAATTATTATCTCCACATCCACTTTAATCTGTTATTAAGAGAATGAAGTGAAAATAATAGAAAGTAATATCAACATTGGAAACACCAGATTTATGTGAAAAACCTAATAATGGAAAAACTACGGTGATGATTAACTCATAATATAAGAGTAATTGCAAAACCATTTACAAAGAGGATCACTACCCAAGATAGGAATCACTATCTAGAAGAGAGGTTCACTGCCTATAGACCAAGAAAGATATAAAGATGATTGTTACAAAAATAACGTTATGTCAATGCAAAAGAAGATCCAGCACAACAACTTGCACACATTCGCAGCCTTGATTAGAGAATTGCAGACACCATCAGCTCACTACTTTCAGTAGTCTAACACATTTATGTCCTTGTTTCCTTAGTTCAATTTAACATAGTCTCTCACATCTACCTTAATTCTCACACTTGTATCATGCAATCCTTAACATCTTGTCTTGTATTTATACCATCTTCAATCTTAGAAAATTTCTCCATGGTCAGCTACACTCTTCATTTTATAAAATCAAATTGGTCAGAAAATCAACATTCCTATGGTGGATGAGAATGAGAGTGGACCAAACCAACACTTAACTAGGACCCAAAATAATATTTTGGATCAATCGCATGCTTGCTTAATTGATACTTATCCTTCGCATGATGTGTAAACACTAGGTTAGCCAAACCTAATGAAAACACCAATGAAATTTGAAGTACACACTTCCACAGAAAGAAGATAACATACAAACCACATAAAATGCTTCACCATACACTAGAATACATCTTAGATTCCTTCAAATTCATCTACAACTACTGCAACAACCTTCATAATAGAACACTTTCCATCAGTCCATCTGGATTGTACAAACACACATAGTAACTTTAAAACTAGTCTATAGGAGCACTAAGCCACAAATGATTTTGATAGAACACATATAACACCATTACAAGCCTTCTTCTAGATCCAAAAAACTTGAAACAAACTAGTGGAGGACTACGGAGTAGATACATTTCTCCTAGTCCATAGAAAAATAAATCTACTAGACCAATTCACAAATCGGTGGCCTCAACTTTCAGTCTTCATCAAACCATAAGCTATAATATAGGATATATAACCCAAGGATGTCCTTAAAAAATACTTCAAATTTTCACAAGCATAAGATCAACATAGAAGAAATGTGGACTATAAAGATAGCTCCATGTACTCACAAGATCTCTACAATATCTCAGCTATACATGCACAACCTACAATCACTTGTTTCCTTTCTTTGCAACAACCTATACTGTGTTGAAATCAATGAAAACACCACCATACTCATTCATAATTGCAACAGTCTCCCCCTTTGTCATTGATGGAAACACATGATGTGAAAAACCATCAAAGAAAACAATATCATTTTTCTTTCACTATTCTTTTTCACATGAATCTCTCTCCCCCTTTGACATCAATGGAAAATAACAACTTTTTTTTAAATAATTCTTCACCCATATATAATTATGATCACTCACCCTTAGGAGTGCACCCATGACAACACTCATTTCATACAAGAACAATGATACTTCCTACTCCCCCTAACGAGTAGATCCCAGTCATTAGTCTAGACAAATGATGAATCTATAGATCCACTGGATTGATGCATCTATATGTGCACCTAGTTCAAAGAAGGAGGGGCAGTAACCCCCATCTTCTCCCAAAGATATTCAAAAGTATCCTTAGGAAGAGCCTTAGTAAATATATCAGCAATCTAATCCATTATAGGCACATATTCAAGTTTGACTTCCTTCTCGAATACCTTCTGTCATAAGAAATGATATCTAATAGATATATGCTTTGTACTTGAGTGCATTACCAAATTATTTGAAATATTTATTGCACTTGTATTATCATAGAAGATAGAGATAAGATCATCACACATCACTCCTATATCCTTCAATGTTTGCTTCATCCATAGTACTTGTGTGCAGCAAGATGTTGTTGCTATGTACTCAACCTCTGTAGTAGATAAAGAGACTGAATCTTGTTTCTTGCTTAGCCATGAAACCAACCTGCATCTAAGAAAGAATGCACCACCACTTGTACTCTTCCATTCATCTACATAGTCAACCCAATCTACATCAGTGTAAGCACTTAAAGTAAAATCATTATCCTTAGGCTATCACAAACCATTAACTAAAGTCCCTTTTAGGTATCTGAATTTCCTTTTCATAGTTGTAACATGTGTTTCTTTGGGTTCTTGAAATATGGCAACCAAACATACTACATGCATGATATTTGATCTAGTAGTAGTAAGATATAACAATCCACCAATCATAGATCTATACTTTCTCTGATCAACTTTAGGAGATTCATCATCCGTACTTAGTTTGCGTGAAGTCACTATAGGGGTAAAAACTAGTTTGGAGCCATCCATTCCAAACTTCTTTAGTAATTCTTTAACATACATTGATTGTGAAATGAATATCCCTTTATTAGTTTGATTTACTTGAAGTCCAAGGAAGAAGTTCAATTCACCAATCATAGACATTTCAAACTATTTTTGCATCTCCTTTGCAAATTTCTTGCACATACCCTCATTTCCTCCAAAGATAATATGATCAACATGCACTACTACTATCAAAATTTTGTTTCCTTCAATTTTGAAATAAAGATTACTATTTGTGGAGCCTTTGTTGAACCTTTGTTGAACCTTTGTTGAGTCAAATACCTATCCGACCTTGCATACCATTCTTTGGGAGCCTATTTAAATCCATATAGTTCCTTTCTCAATTTACAAACCATGTCTCGTTGATTTGATAGCTAAAATCCCTCTAGTTGTTCCATTTAGACCTCTTCTTCTAATTCTCCATTCAGGAATGTAGACTTAACATCCATCTGGTACACCTTGAAATCTTCGTGAGAATAAAAATGCCAAAAACATTTGAATGGCCTCCATTCTTACCACCGAGGAAAATTTCTCCTCAAAGTCTATTCCTTCAACATGTGAAAAACCTTTTCACACAAGTATTGTTTTATTTCTTACTACTTCACCATTCTCATTTAGCTTATTCTTGAATACCCATTTTGTACCAATTTTATTCTTGTTTACCAATCTAGGAACCAATTCCCATGTCTAATTTTTCTCTATCTATTGTAATTCCCCTTTCATGGCTCTAACCCAATTTTCATCAATGCACGCTTTACACGCTAATTTAGGTTCTATCTTGGAAAGTAGACACAAATTTACCTCAGTTGCTACCACTTTGCTTCTTTTCATTACACATTTGTCTTTGTCTCCAATTATCTGTTCTTTTGGATGATTTTTCTATACATATTTTGGAGTCTGAGTAGTAGGTTTCGAAGCTTCTTCTTCTTCAAATTTTTCTTCTACTTCCTTATTCTTCTCTTGCTATTGTCCACAAACAAGTTCACGTAGTTCATTTTCACTTATTTCAACTGGACTGTGCATCTTTTCATCAACTTTTACATTTGCACTTTCGACAACCTTTCTCAATCTTTTATTGTAGCATCTATATGCTTTTCTTTTGATTGAATATCCAAGAAATATACCTTCATCACATCTTGCATCAAACATTGATTCTAATAATCTCTTTTAATATAACATTTTCTTCCAAACACCTTAAATTACTTAACAGTAGGAATTTTTCCATACCATAGTTCATAAGGAGTCTTTGTGCTATTTCTTTTGATCTTAACTTTTTTAAGAATATAGACAATAGTGTGAATTTTTTCTTTCCAGTATACCTCAAGTATATTTTCCTCATTCATCATAGTACTTGCAGCTTCTTGAACTATTTGGTTCTTCCTTTCAACAACTCCATTCTGATAAGGAGTTCGAGGAGTAGAAAGATTCCTCTTTATACCATGCTCTTCACAAAACATATTAAACTCATTGGAGGTGAATTCTCCACCTTTGTTCATTAAGAATTATTGTTCTTGTAGGACCAAAAAGATCTATACATAAATCAATTCCAACATTCCAGTAGTTGATTTTTCTTTTCCTTTAAAGTTGCAACTTGTTTGTTTTCCCAATTGGAAACTTCTACAAATAGTATTGGTAGGCTTTTTGATTTTTGGAAGATCCCTGATAGCATCTCTTGAACTAATCTTGATTAGGTTGTCAAATTTTACATGTCCCATCCTTCAGTGCCATAGCCAATGTTCATTAACTTGAGACACAAAAAACCAACCATCAACACCCTTAAGCTGATAAATGTTTCCATATGTTCTTCTTCCTTCAACTACCATAGTTCCAGACCCTTTTTTGATCACACAAGTATTATCTTGAAACACAAATTTAAATCATTTGCTACACATTTTTCCAACACTCAAGAGATTATTCCTTAAGCCTTTAACATAATAGACATCATCTGTATTTTGTTTTCCATCAAAACTAATTGTTCCTTTTCCAACAATATTTGCACCAGAATCATCTCCAAACATGACTAATCCTCCATCATACTTTTCAAGTTTATTAAACTTTCTTTTGTCTCCAATCATATAATTTGAGCAACCACTGTCAATTACCTAATATTCTTTGTCTTGTCTAGCATGAAAGGAAAAAACTAGAGCACCTTCCATCACTTCCTTCTTGTTTTTCAAACCACATTCCCTTGCACATCTTCCATGGTTAGTAGACACTAATTTATTCTCTAAGGCTAGAAACAAGCATTCATATTTATCATCCTCATTATCAAATTTATCATCAGAAACTCCAACATCTTCTCTAACATAATATAAAATTTTCTTGAACTTTTTTTCCTTTTTGTCTTTGCTCTTCTTGTGTATGGCCCTATTTGGACATCTTGAAGCATAGTGACAAATATTTCCACAACCGAAACATTTAAAAGGTAACATACCTTTGTACTTGCCGATACCTTTCTTTAATTTCCTTGTGAAATTTGCATCCAAATCCTTTGAACCTTCACTATCCAAATCATCTACTAACTTTGTGGCTCTAAAGGTTATTTCTAATTTCTTCTTTTATTTTCCAAATTTCCTCATTTCAAATGTGGTCAAGTTGCCAAATAGCTATTATTTAGTGGATTTATTTGGATCACAAACTTCCTCAATGGCTAAGACCTTGTCACGTAGCTCCCCAATAGGGTCATCAAAATCTTCTCCATTACACCTTCATCTGTCAAAGTACCTCCTTTATTTTTGACTTCATTCACTAACAATGTCAACCCTCTGAAAGTACATTGCAATGTCCTCACCTTCTTCCATTTTCAAGTTCTAATATCTACACTCAGTTGTTAACTTCTTTGATAATTTGACTCTATCATTTTCTTCATAGATATCTTTCAACTTTCCCCAAACTTCATAAGCAGTGCCTAATGAAATAATTTTTGTTAGCTCAATCTTAGATAAAGAACTATACATTGAATACCTTGCTTTTTCATTTTCTTCATAGGTAGAAATATAATTTGTAGAAGAAGTACTAGTTGTTGGCTCATCATATTTTGTCTCAGCAACTTTCCAAGTCTTGTATCTAAGAGAGATCAGGTAACCTCTCATCTACACTTTCCAAAAACTATAGTCAGATCCATAAAATACAAGGATTGTTAGTTTGTGTTCCTTTGGATCTACCTCAAGTGGTTAAGCTCTTCTTTGAGGAAACAATGCTCTAATACCAATTGTTGAAATCAACAAAACAATTGAAAGGGGGTGAATTAGTTGTCACCAATCACATACATCACAAATCTCAAACAATTTTTATCTTCACATCCACTTTCATCTATTATTAAGAGCATGAAGTACAAATAATAGAAAGTAATATGAATACAAGAAAGACCAGATTTATGTGAAAAACCCAATAAGGGAAAAACCATGTTAAGGATTAACTCACAATATAAGAGTAATTGCAAAACTGTTTACAAAGAGGCTCACTGCCAGAGGGTTCACTGTCCAAGATAGGACTCACTATCCAGATAGGACTCATTTTTCAGAAGGGAAGCTCACTACCTACATACCAAGAAAGTAGAAAGATAATTGTTACATAGAGAAAATTATCTCAATTCAATAGAATATCCACCACAACAACTTGGACACATCTGCAACCTTGATCAAAGAATTGTAGACACCATCAAGTCACTACTTTTAGGAGTCTAACACATTGAAGTCCTTGATACCTCAGTTCACTTTCACATAATCTCTTGCATCTATCTTGCTTCTCACACTTGTGTCATGCAATCCTTAAGATTTTGTCTTGTGTTTGGGTATGTGTAGGATCATCATGGAAAAAATAGGCCCTTAAGTGGCAAAAAAATTAGAAAAATCATAGTTAGTCAACTTGATGTAAAAATTTGAATAATTTATCTATATTATTTCAAAAATATATAAGAATATAATCTATAGAAAATTGAATGTAGTTTCTAAACTACTAGGTTTGTTTAAAAAAACAAATCTATTTGGTGAAAATTTGAAATTTCAATGTAGTAGTACTTAAATTTTAGGGAAAAAATAAGAAGTAGGTGTCTGTCTGACCACCCTAACCACAATAAAATGATAATATTTTTTTATAAGATTTTAGATATAAGTAGAGGACTCATGTCCCAATGTGATACATATTCTTTTGTAAATTTTTTCAAGTAAATAATTAATTATGATTTTTTATTACAAATTTAAAAAATATAAAAACTCTATGTCGACCACCTTAACTTGGTCAAAACTTCATGAAATTCAATTTTTCTTTTTTAACCTATAGTATGCAAAGCATAGAATGTGACACATGTTTTGGATTTAAAAAATGTGATACCGTTTGAAAGCTATAGATGTTTTTCAATCAGCCTATCAATCAAGACTTTAGTCATAATTTGAATGAAATTGAATAATAATTACTTATTAAATTCAAAGTAAAGAATAATTTATATTGGTGGAAAGTTGAGAATCTCCTTTAAAACCATTTTCGTTTCATCAATTTTGGGTAAAAAGTCAACCACATACCCATCATATTGCCACTTTTTGGCCAATCATGATCCTGCACATACCCATTTATACCATCTTCAATCTTAGAAGATTTCTCCAAGGTCAGTGACACACTCTTCATTTTAAAAATTCAAATTAGGTCAGTAACTCAACATTCCCATAGTGGATGAGAATGAGAGCAGACCAAACCAACACTTAACTAGGACGGTCCAAAACAACATTTTGGATCAGTCACATGCTTCCTTAATTGATACTTATCCTTTGCATGACGTGTAAATACCAAGTCAACCAAACATAATGAAAAAACAAATGAACTTTGAAGTACACACTTCTGCAACAACAATGTAGCATGCAAACCACATAACATGATTTACCATACATTGGAACACATCTTAGATTCCTTTAGATTCATCCTCAACCACTACAACAATCTTCATACACAAAACACTTTCCATCACTCCATCTGAACTCTATAGACACACATAGTAACTCTAAAACTAGTCTTCCAAAGCACCAAACCATTAATGCTTTTGATACAACACAAATAACACCATTACAAGCCTTATTCTAGATTCAAAAGACCCAAAAAAAACTAGTGGAGGACTTAAAAGTAGATGTACATTTCTCCTAGTCCATGGACAAACAACTCTGCCAGACCAGTTCACAAACTGGTGACCTTAACTTTCACTCTTCATCAAAATAGAAGCTATAATCCAGGATATATCATCCAAGGATGTCCTTAAACAATAATTCATATCTCCATAAGCATAGGATCAACACAAAATAAATTCAAAGCACATATCATAGCACATTTTGAACACACACAATTTTGTCTTCACTATTTATTAATTTTCTCAAAAGAACTTGGTAACTCATCATATCAACACACCTACAACACCATAAAGATAGCTCCATGTAATCACAACATCTCTATAGTATCTTAACTATACATGCACAACTTTCAATCACTTGTTTCCTTTCTCTACAACAAATTATACTATGTTGACATCAATGACCACATTAATGACAACACCACCATACTCAATCATACTTGCAACACATCCTTATGTAAAAAGTTAATCAACATGATTAATAACATTCACTTGGCATGTAGGATAAATGATAAAACTAGTTACATTATTCCCATTAATATGTGTGAGGATGTACAAAGGGGATGGTTCTCTATTAGAGTTCATTAGAAAATCCTGCGAGGTAAATGTTATAGTGGGTGATCCGCTCATAGGTTGTGTAGATGGGATGTGTAGATGTAAGAAGGAAGCCATCTTTATGTACACTAGACAAAAATATTTTAGGAGCCCCCAAGGGTTTCATAATTATATGGTGACCCACTCAAGGTTTTGTTCCAAAATGCTTAGGAAACCTTCTAGCTATGCAACTAGGGGTTGTAGGTTGGGTTGCAAAGCTAGGAACCTCACAACACTCACACCCACAACACTCCTAGGATACAAGGGAAGGGTATTTCAACACTACCAAATAGAACCAAAATGGTTCATGTTAGGTTCACCAAAATGTAGAGGGAGACCAACCACTCAATGGCTCTAGGTCATGGAGAGCCAAGAGTTGAAGGCTACCCTAATCTACCTCAACCATGTAGGTATTTTAGGGGGAATTGCTTGATGTTTAAGGATTGAGAATGAAGACCACTATTAGTTCTTCTATCACTCTACTAACCTAAGAGTCTTAATGGGGTTGAATGAATAGGTTTATGGAGTCATATTTGTAACCCTATCAAATCTCTTCTAGAGAAAAATAACATGAGATAGGGATGACAGTGCAATGTGATAGCATCTCACAAGTGTGCTATCATCCATATGGATAGACAATGAAAAAGTACAAACAAAGACCTCTAGAAGCATACTAACATCCTAGCTATTGAGGTTTAAAGTGACGACTAAAGCAATAAAAACCATAATAACTAAAATAACAAGAGAGACGATATAAAAATGATAAGAAAAAATATGATAAATATTCAACTCACAAAAAGTCCAATTCTCTTGCAAGCTCCACACGAACGAGTACCTAAACACAACAAAACTGGGAAAAATGTTAGGTCTATTTCATGGCTTGTCGCAATCAAACTCTCATTTTGGCATTTCCACCTCCATGGACAACTAGATAGATAGAGAGATAGAAATAAAGAAAGTAATTGAAATGAAGAATACCAAATACTATGAAAAATACTATGCTACACAAACCCAACAATAATGTAGGGGTATGTGCAGGATCATGATGGGCCAAAAAGTGGCAATATGATGGTATGTAGCTGATGAATTTTTTCTTACCCAAAATTGATGAAACGAAAAGGGTTTTTAAAGGAGATTCTCAGATTTCCACCAATGTAAATTATGCCTTACTTTGAATTTAATAAGTAATTATTATTCATTTTCTATTCAAATTACGACTAAAGTCCTAATTGATAGGCTGATTGAAAAACATCTATAGCTTTCAAACGGTATCACATTTTTTGAATCCAAAAAATGCATCACATTCTATGCTTCACATACTATAGGATTAAAAGAATAAAAATTGAATTTCATAAATCTTTGACCAAGTTAAGGTGGTGAGACATACGAGTTTTTATATTTTTAAAAGTTGTAATAAAAAATTCATAATTAATTATTTACTTGGAAAAAAATTACAAAAAATATCCATCACATCGGGACATGAGTCCTCTACTTATATCTAAAATCTTATAAAAAAATATTATCATTTTATTATGATTAGGGTGGTCAGACAGAAACCTACTTATTTTTTCCCTGAAATTTAAGTACTCTTGCATTGAAATTTCTAATTTTCACCATTTGAATAGAATTTAAAAACAAAAAAAAAAAACCTGGTAGTTTAGAAAGTACATTTAATTTTCTACAAATTCTATTCTTACATATTTTTAAATAATATATATAACTTATTCAAATTTTTACATCAAGTTGCCCAACTCTGATTTTTCTAAAATTTTTGCCACTTAAGGGCCTTTTTTTTCCATGATGATCCTGCACATACCCATAGTAGTAAGTATATAATACTACGCTCAACCAAAGGCACCTAAGGCCAATGAGAGAGGAATGTAACTCTACAACAATGAAAATTTTGACATGGCCACAACGATGTCGAAGGAAGTCTTGTAAGACACTAAGTTGCAACTTCTATGCTAGATGTGATGAATGTTGTGATGTTGGGATGGAGCCAATAGTGTAGAAAGTAGTCAAAAATACATGTGAGAATTATCTTCAAGAATGCCCCAAGTGTGTAGAGGAATGAATGAGAATGAAGAATAGTCATTTTAAGGTCAATTAGGAGGGAAAGTTCCATTCAAAGGTTGATTTAAGGGAATAGGGGCATTATGTTTTTTTTCCAATGGAGAACGTAACACCTCTACAAATTCTAGGGACAAGAATCTTGTTAGGATGGTAGCATGTCATATAGAAATTTGTGTGTCACACATACATCAGGTCAATAAACATTCCCACATTGACACTAAAGACAAGCACCAAGGGGATGAAGTGCATACAGATGATGTAGAATTACATGGTTAGGTTTGATTTTTCTAAGTGAGAGATATAAAAGGGGAAATTGCAAGGAGGGTGCATATTAATGTCTATACAATACCAACATTTGTATATGAGTTAAATAAGGTAATTGAACAAGAAATTAAGAGTGGATTACACAATAACATCCTATAGAATAGATGGGAATTGTTAGTCAGCATTAAGAATTGAATTGAAATGACTTGATCTTGTGCACTTAGAGTATAATTTGTAACACCCCACCAAGGAACCCCAGAGGACAACAATAACTATGCAACATTTAATGGAACAATTTTTTTTAAAAGAAATATCAAAAGATTGCATAACACAATAATCTAAATCTAGGTCTTCTAAGGTTCCTCAACTATGCTACTCACAAAAATAATAATCAAGATCACTAGAATCATTTCATTAACTTATCAGATGACATGAGTTATCTAACATGCAAGGTTCATTTTAAAACACCACATTAAATGTTCAACATTATTTACTTCCATAAAATCTCAATTGATAAAAAAGAACATTTCTAGCCAACTAACATATACAAGATACATCACTTTACAATATCTATTACAAGAGAGTTGACTAATATTAGTTACATTGTTACAATATTTACAACAATGCTTCCCTGAGTACATGTGGGAAGAATACATCAGATTATAATAAGAGATACAACTGATATACAATCCAATACATAAAAGATTATATTCTCAATCTGGAATAGGAACTCAAGTCCACATCAAGAACAATCTCCATGCACATGAATATGCAACAAGAATACCCAATGGAGGAAAATTCACCAAAATTTTGACCATGTGGAACACCGAGGTCCACCCCCTATGCAAGGAGATAATATAAGGTCCCACATTATACAAATAGTTAAGAAGATTATAGGCTAACATAAACAAGGGCTATACATGACTCCAACACAACACTACTAACAACACCAACATCACATACAACACTTACATCACTTCCAGAGGAATTCACACAATAGAAGGGGAAAACACAACTAGGGAATGCTAGACTACAATAGGGAGGATTGTCATCACATTGCTTGATATGGGTTATCTTCGTAGATCTTCCTAGGCCTCAATCTCTATCTCGGGTTATCATGGAAGCCTCTACCAATCCTCGACCACCATACAAACTCATGTAGAATCAACGTACCTTTCATGAGGATAAGGTAGTTGATCTTGCCATTCCAAGCCTTCCCATCTCATGGGTATGTGTAGGATCATCATGGAAAACACAGGCCCTTAGTGGCAAAAAATTTAGAAAAATCAGAGTTAGGCAACTTGATGTAAAAAATTGAATAAGTTATCTATATTATTTCAAATATATGTAAGAATAGAATCTATAGCAAATTGAATGTAGTTTCTAAACTACTAGGTTTATTTATTTTTTTAAACTATTTGGTGAAAATTTGAAATTTCAATGCAATAGTACTTATATTTTAGGGAAAAATAAGAAGTAGGTGTTTGTCTGACCACCCTAACCACAATAAAATGATAATATTTTTTTATAATATTTTATACATAAGTAGAGGACTCATGTCCAGATGTGATACATATTTTTTTGTAATTTATTTCCAAGTAAATTAATTATGAATTTTTTATTACAACTTTTAAAAAATATAAAAACTCGTATTTCTGACCACCTTAACTTGGTCAAAACTTCATGAAATTCAATTTTTCCTTTTTTAATCCTATAGTATGTGAAGCATAGAAAGCGATGCATGTTTTGGATTCCAAAAATGTGATACCATTTGAAAGATATAAATGTTTTTCAATCAGCCTATCAATTAGGACTTTAGTCGTAATTCAAATAGAAAATGAATAATAATTATTTATTAAATTCAAAGTAAAGCATAATTTATAATGGTGGAATGCTGAGAATCTCCTTTAAAAATCATTTTCATTTCATCAATTTTGGGTAAAAAAAAGTCATTAGCCACATACCCTACAAATACCCATCATATCGCCACTTTTTGGCCCATCATGATCCTGCGCATACCCTCATCTCAAGCCTAAATAAGCACTTGAGCCATGATTTAGGCATATCATTATCTTGATTAATGTGAAATCTACCCATCCTCCTAATTCATTATTAAGGTTATCACTGGATTAAGAAAATATCGAATGAGTTATCTTGGACACCACTTTGGGTTCCGAACCCATCAAAAGCCACTCCCCCTACTTGTAACTAGTAAACCCTACACATCAAGCATGGAATGTATGATGTAGAGTGGCAAGGGAAGCAACACCTTTTTCCAATAGCTTCTCCCAATGCACATATCAACTTCACTATTCTTTCCAACAAGCAACTTGATCACCAAACTCAACTCACACACCCAAACATGTTTCAAGTACTTTGGAATTCTATGTACACTCTCAACATGTCAAAACAAGACCAAATAACCTTACTTTACACTCGAAAACTCCCATTTTCTCATCACTTTTACACAAGCCCATGCAACCTTGCAACATTCACCAATAGGAAAGTCAAAATAAAATATGATTAAAGGAATTAACCAAACCATGAAACATGGTTTTATAATCCTAACACCATCCTACACAATTTCCCAAAAGCATAGGATCAAACACCCAAAACAAATGTATCAAAAGATTGATTTACAAGCCATAAACAAGGCTTAACTAGGCATGTACAAGGAAGCTTTCAACTTGTCAAGGCACAACCCAACACCCCTAAGAATTTATCAGGTTCAAAAATGCTCCTTAAGACCCAATACACACCTTACATCCATTATATTCACCTAAAATACTCAGAAACTAAAAGAAATGCTTACACATGATCATTTTCTGGACTATTTCAAGGTAAAACCAGATCTAGGGCATCACATAAATTTTGAAAACCTCCATATTTCCTCTTGAAACCAATTTAATCATGTAAATGACCCTTAAATACTCCATTCCACCAAAAATCAAAATTTTCCTATGGTGGAATGGTGAATTATGAACATATTTGTGAACAAACCCTTGTTTTGTAGGTTTTCAAACCCACTTTGACTAAAATTGATGTAACTTACTCAATACTTAATGAAAACAAGCCACATCACCACCAAAAGAAAGTAGAATCTACCATATTTCAAACCATGCCAATTGGGAGCTTGTACAATGATGTACCAGACTGTACCAAACACATGAATAGTGAAAAACGCTGAAAAAATAGAAAAATAGAGTTTTTGATTATATTAATGCTTGAAAACTTCATCCAACCACCTGCCTCGACCAAAAGGAGGCTATTTAAACTTTTACACATCATTACCAATGACCCTCAACTTATTTTCAAGGAGGGAACCCATTGGTTAATGATAATTACATCATAAATGTTGAGTTTACTCCAAATTACATTATGAAAACTTTGCATTTTGAAGCAACCTTTCAATCCTAAAGACCTAAGACCTTAAAAACCATTCAAATGGCTTGGAATTAGCTTTATTACATTCTTAAGACCCCCACCCTTGCACATTTACATAAAAATTCATGTTTTTGCCTTTAAAGGCTACAAGTGCATCTTTTAGTGCAAGAGTGCATTTGTGTACATTGAAACTCAAAACTCAAAAAATCAACCTAGATCATAATAAATGGTCTTGTTAGACCTTATTTAAAGACAAACACACTCAAAATACCAACAATAATCCTACACTAATCCTACTAAACACCAATTTCCATCAAATAAGCAAAAATGGAGAATGAGGTGTAGGTGCCCCTACACCAATTTACCATCTTGCATACTTATCATAATCACATGAATCCATACATAGTGCAATGCATTGAACAACTTGCACACTTAACATAATCACAAGAATCTATACATAGTATAAGGAAATTTCCATCTTGCACCCAACACAAAGCATTATCAAACCACTTCCAAAGTGAAACCATCATAAGAACCATACATACAAAATACCCCCTCCTAGGCCTCTAGAAGCCAACCTTAATAATTTGCACAAATGACTCCCATTTTTAAACAATTACCAAAATCACCCCAATCCCAAAAATCAAACACAATATTCAATACAAGCATCCAATCAAACAATACAACCATGAAATACTCCTTAAATAAGACATTATTTCCACATTTCATATTACTCATTAACTTAGCCACTAAATTTGCTTAATTGGTTCATTTACCATAATAACATTTATTCCAAATAACTAATTACATAGTGAGTTTACAAATCAACTATTAAATAATTATAAAAGAAATCAGCATTCATTAAATAACAAAAAGATAATCTAATTCATTTATTTAAACAAATCCTCCAATTATCTAAATATAAGTAAATCAATATGAAATACTCAATTACTCAATTTACTTATCAAACATAATCAATTAATTACATAAGTAGAAATGTTCTTTTACTATAACCATAATATGTATGTATGTATGTATGTATGTATGTATGTATGTATGCATGCATGCATGCATGCATGTATGTATGTATGTATGTATGTATATGTATGTATGTATGTATATATATATATATATGTATGTATGTATGTATGTATGTATGTATGTATGTATGTATGTATGTATGTATGTATGTATTTATGTATGTATGTATATGTACGTATGTATGTATATATATATGTATGTATATATATATATGTATGTATGTATGTATGTATGTATGTATGTATATATATATATATGTATGTATATATATATGTATGTATGTATAAATATATGTATGTATATATGTATGTATATATGTATATATATATGTATGTATGTATGTATATATATATGTATGTATGTATGTATGTATGTATGTATATATAAGATATTAAAAAAAAAATGTTGTTTTTAGTATAATATATCAAATTATGATGTGGAAAACATATATATACATACTTATATAAAAATTCATGCATATATATACATATTCAGATGCCAAACATTAAATATATCCATCAAAATAAATTGCAATACATAGTATCAAATGTTAAGAGTAGTAGACAATATCAATTTCAATCAAGATATAATCTAGTTTATCAAACTATTATATATATAATTATAATTGAATGTAGTAAATAATTCATCTACCCAAACTTATCAATAACATGTAGTATATTATTTCAATTTTATGCAATAATGGAGTGTGTTGCACAAGTAGCGACAAAAGGCTCTTGCCGAGTAAGGCATGCAGACCATCCTATAGGACTGGGCAGACATAGTTATTTGACAGGATGCCCCAAAGAGGATACATTTCATGGATGAGGGATAGCATATGCACACCATTTGGATTAGTTGAGATTCCAAAGAAACTTTCAAGCAAATGCCAATGATAGGACAACATTTTATGCACAAAATGAATTTATTAAAAAAGAAACTTAAGAACCCTTCAAAGAGAAGTAATCTACTAGGGAATCAAATGCATGGCATAACCTGTCTGACAGAAGCCTTCAAAAGATATTGTCTCAAGGGAGACATGATAGTAGGAGGGAACAATTCACAGCTAATGAAACAGGCTTAGAAGACTTTCAAGAAATGCATTTGGTACGAAAAATTGGTCACCATATTATGGGAATAAATAACTATAGGATATACATAAAACATGGGTATGTGCAGGATCATCATGGAAAAAATAGGCCCTTAAGTGGAATTTTTTTTAGAAAAATTAGAGTTAGGCAACTTGATGTAAAAATTTGAATAAGTTATCTATAATATTTCAAAAATATGTAAGAATATAATCTATATCAAATTGAATGTAGTTTCTAAACTACTAGGTTTATTAAAAAAAAATCTATTTGGTGAAAATTTAAAATTTCAATGCAGTACTACTTAAACATTAGGGAAAAAATAAGAAGTGTATGTCTGACCACCCTAACCACAATAAAATGATAATATTTTTTTATAAGATTTTAGATATAAGTAGAGGACTCATGTCATGGTGTGATGCATATTTTTTTGTAATTTTTTTCCAAGTAAATAATTAATTATGATTTTTTATTACAACTTCTAAAAAATATAAAAACGTGTATGCCTGACCACCTTAATTTGGTCAAAAATTCATGAAATTCAATTTTTCTTTTTTTAATCCTATAGTATGTGAAGCATAGAATGTGATGCATGTTTTCAATTTAAAAAATGTGATACCATTTGAAAGCTATACATTTTTTTCAATCAACCTATCAATTAGGACTTTAGTCATAATTCAAATAGAAAATGAATAATAATTATTTATTAAATTCAAAATAAAGCATAATTTATATTGGTGGAAATTTGAGAATCTCCTTTAAAAATCCTTTTCGTTTAATCAATTTTGGGTAAAAAAAAAGTTGTCAACCACATACCCTACACATACCCATCATATCGCCACTTTTTGGCCCATCATGATCCTGCACATACCCACATATTTATTGAAAAGGCTAAGAAATTTTTATGAAATGTAGTCAGTAGGTGAACATAGGCATCTAATCATGGAATGTAGTGATTGTAGGATATGCACAAAATGATTTACCAAAAGGGCTTTAGATGCATTTATTAATTGTTTCAATTCTGAAACAAATAAACAAGTAAATGTTTTCATTTACAAGCAACAATAAACATTGAAAAATTCATTTCAGAAAACATAGATAGGATTTAGAAAAATAATGTAACCCAGGTCTAATCGCTTCGCAAGGCAGGAGATTTGATGCTGAGCTCTAAATTGCCAACTTGCAACTCCAATCTCTCCAAATCCCTAAACATTTTTTCCAAAATGCCTAATCAAATTTTCCAAGAATACCAATTTCCCCCACAAAATTAATAGTATTTAAAAATTTTGCAGAGAAATTACTCCCTTCAGCCAAACAGAATGAAAAATATCCCATAAGGAAAATATTTATAGGAAGAAAGAGACTATTCTTTTTCTTGAAAAACCAATGAATTTTTCACCATTAATAATTAACTTTTGATTTATTAAATTAGTCTTTCCTTCACACAGTAATTAGTTTTTAATTAATTAAAGCCTTTTCATTTATCATATTATTATTATTATTCACTATGATTATTTATGTATTTATTTTTATATTTATTTATCAAGTCATACTCCAATTTATTTATATTTAATAATTAACTTTATTACTCAGCTTTACATTATAATTTATTTTATCATAAACTATGATTATATATAAGAATTTATATTTACTTATTGAAAGTACCCTTTTAAATTAATAATTTTATTTTAATTCAAAAATTAATCAAAAAAATTTATCAAACAATTTTAAATTAAATAAACCAAATACTAATCAATACCTGGCCACTATGCAAGGTTGAAAAGCAAGACCAAAAACAACCCCGACTGACCATACCAACCATATTGACAACACTCGTAGGGTGCAAAATTGGATACTCATCCTCTTCAAGGATGATGGATAGGTTAGGGGACCAAGTGTTATCTCTGATCAATAGATTCATTGGGTTTCGAGGCACACTCAGACCTACCAATTCCCATGGAGTCAATGCCTAGTATTTGCAACCTGCAATGCACAAAACAATTGTTCATATACATATACATATCATCAGACACATCATAAAATGGAATCACATTGTCATAGGGTACTCACAAGTGAGTGATGTGATACTTTCCCCTTCACTAAAACACATCAGTAAAACATCACCAAATAATCACATCAACTCATATAACAATCAAGATAAGATCAGTCACAAGACAATTGCATCATAGTCATGATAAGATAATCACATATTCTTCATGATAGAATCAATCCTCATAATCAAGTAAAACCACATACTAATCATATCATGTTCATATAACTCAAATAACATAAATTTCATCACAGACATCATCATAGAAATAAGTCCAACATCAAACAGTGTACCATAATGTCTCATCCCAAAATAAATCAGTTGTCATTCTATCAGAGAAAGTATGAGGGGCACTACATAATGGGTGTAACAATCACATTGTATGGAACAAAATGAATTGACATCCATAAATAATATAAGTTGAAAACCCAAATATTGAGTTACAAGTGAGTGGGTGGGACATTTACACTGCATACAATAGATTGGCATTCCCAAGAATATAGAATATAAATGAAATGACACTTAGTTGAGCACTTATAATGGAGTGGGTGAGACAATAACATCCAATAAGAAAAATATGTATTGTCAGGTGTAAAATTCAAATTATATAAAAAAATATATATCTACACACACACACATGTGTATATATAGATATATTACAAAAAAACTACTATATTTATTTTAATTTTTTCTTCATAAATGTATGAGACATATACATATGTTGGTATAGTAGGAAAAGGAATATATACATAACTCCAAAGTTAGTTTTAATATATTCTCCGTTTTAGCAATATAAATATATTAGTATATATACATATAGTTAAATATATATGTGTGTGTGTATTTGTACATATATTATATAAATAGTATAGTGAGACAAAAAAACATTGGTTAAACATTATCAATATGAAAGATAATGGTATAGGATTAGTGAGGTAAAAAAACCTCAACTGATTTTAGTGACTCTTTCTTGCACAAGTCGAGTTGAGAAAGAATTGACACAAAAGCTTTATTTAAGCACTTACAATAGAGTGGATGACACAATAACATCCTATAGAATAGATAGGGATTTCTAGACATTAAGAATGAAACTAAAATAACAGTATCTTGTGCACTTAGAGAAGATTGGGTGTAATAATCACATTGTATGGAACACAAATTCCTTGAAATCCATAAATAATATAATTTGATAGCCTAGACATTGAGTTATAGGTGAGTGGGTGACACATTTACACTACATACAAAATATTGGTATTCCCTATCATATCTAATATAAGTGAAATAATATTTACTTGAGCACTTATAGTGGAGTGGGTGACATAATAACATCCTATAAAATAGATGGGAATTGTTGGGCATTAAGAATTGATCTCAAATCATCCAATTCTACGCACTAAGAGCTGATTGGGTGTAACAATCACATTATATTGAATAAAAATGCATTGACATCCATAAAAATTATAAGTTGAAACCCTCGATATTGAGTTAAAGGTTAGTGGGTGACACATTTACACTGCATACAACTGGTTGGATTCCTAGGAATATAGAATATAATAAAAACCCATGAATTGAACTAAAAAAACTTGATCTTGTGCACTAAGAGTGGAGTGGGTGAAACAATCACATTGTATAGAATAGATATACATTGAAATTCATAAATAGTACAAGTTGAAACCTTAGATATTGAGTTATAGGTTATTGTGACAAACATTTACATCACAAGTAAATAGTATAAAGAATATAAATGAAAAACCAAATGTAAATAGTATCAATTTGAAACCCCAAATATTGAGTTAAAGGTTTGTGAAAAACATCTGCATAGCATATAACATATTGGAATTGATAGGCATAAAAAATTAATAGTAGTAGAATACCCGTAACTTTATAGTGTGATGTTGTTGCTACTTCTTTTTCTGTGATTGTCCCCAAGAAAATATAGATATGAATATGAAAGTGAGACTTGTTAAATATAAATTCAAAAAGATTGTGTAATGTATTTTTGAATTTGTAAATCTCTTTATATGTTCAATGTTGGTTTGGTATAGTCTTTAATTTTTGTCCTTATTTTTCAAATTTGAAAACTTGTTTTGGTGCCTTGAATTGCAGAGATTGTATGTATTTATTGTGTGAACTATGTTTTTTCTTCCCCAATGATTTTGGAGGACATAGATAATTTTTTGGTGGTTATAGGTGGCAAATGAGGAGAAGGCACCAATAGTTGTGCAGTGGAATTTGAGTGATGGGACACATTTGAATGATTGATTTTCCTTGAGTATTGTGTTGCTAGGAAAGTCGAATAGGGGAGTGGGTTCGATTAGATTTGGTGATGGGATAGTATTGGTTCTTAGATTTTCACATGGCATTAGATCATTAAAAATATTGATGGTGATGTAATGCAATGGGTGATATGTAAGGGGAGAGTGGGTTATACTATTTTTTATATTTTGACAGTGTGTTTTTATGCTGCAGGCCATTCAAATTCAAGTTGGATTGTATGTTGGTGGTGAAAAATGGGTTTCAAATATTCTCTAACATGTAATACTATGAATAGTTATTTAATTTTTAGACAAATATAAATCATCTTTAAAAAACTTTTTATCTGTACAATGATTAGATAAACTTAGTTTACTTTAGAGATAAAAAATATTTTACAATTGGATATTAAGGCACTCCACTATGGGGTCCACAGAGGACTACTTTCTTCCCCACTATTGGACCCCACTCCAATATCAAGCCCTCTCCCCTAAACAAGGATTCATATTTCTGTTTGCCTATCTAATCATTTCTTAACTTTTCTACAACTAGTAATGTATTATTTTGTATATGTCATTCCTCACTATTATATATTCTTTACATTAAATAATTAATATATTTTTTCAATATTAATGTGTGAAAACAATTTCAAAATATATCATAATTATTTAATACTATTTAATAATTAGTAATAAATATACTTTAAATAATATATTATATATTAACTTAGTTTTTTGAGAGGGTGAGTCTTTCCCATAACCCCTAAGGTAAAAATAATTGATCTTAGGACCTACATGATACAAATAAAAAGCCTTTAACTAACTCCCATCCATTTAGACATTAATAATATATAATATTAGTTATTAATCTATATAAATAATGACATATGATAAATTTCATATTAAGAACATTTAACATTAATTATTAATATATTGATATAATGATACATAATATATTAAATGTTAATAATCATTATTTATTATTAAATAATTATTATCATTACTATATAATATGTTATTACGTTATTATATATTATTAATAAATATATAATATTATCATATACTATATATAATAATTACATATTAAATTATATATAATAATAATAATTGTTAAATAATAATAAATTATTTATATTAAATATATTATATATCATTATATAAATATACTAATAATTAATATTATTTAGATTATAATCATTTGATATTAATGATAATATAGTATTAGTTAAATAATTATTAAATATATCATATAATATTAAATATAATTTAAATAATGTTAATTAATAATTAGTATTATTTAATAATTATTAAATAATAATTTAAATATAATATATATCATTCTATAAATATATTATTAATTAATATTATATATTTTTATCATTAATAATTAGTATTATTTAAAATAGATTTATTTAATAATTTAAATATATTAAATATAATTACAAAATAAGTTTCAATATAATATATAATAACTAGAATAGAAGAAAGCTAAAATGTAGACAATGTAAGGAAGCAAAGGTGCGCGGAATCGCTTCCTACACTAATCTTGAGAGGACGATTATGCAAATTCAACTAACTATTGTAGAGATTTCAATGGACAAATAAACATGCATAAATGAAATATCACAATAAACACATAACACAGTAATTACCATGGGGAAACCCTTCCGGGAGAAAAACCCCACCCTCCAAAACCCGCACAATGTATTATCAAATCAAGAAGATTACAATACACTTGCAATGCAAGTTCTTACAAGAGCGCATCACCACAACTCGAACTCAGACTCAGAGAGACTCCTTCTAGCACCCAGTCTTGCAAACTAAACTTGATGATTCAAACACCTCCCTAAGCCCTCCTTTTATAGTGATTTACAACCTAGAAACCATTTGTGGTTTTACAAAACCATGGGCCAAAACCATGGGAAAAACAACCATGCCACATGTTACCCACTTGTCATTTGCAACTCCAAGATGAAAAACAACCAAGTTAAAATAGCATTTTCGTCCATAATTTTGTCCTCTAGTTTAGACCCCCATAAAAGTCATACAATGAGTTGTTTATACTCTAAAAATAGCTCTCCTCTATTCTACTATAGACAAGGCACATTTTCTAACAACTCATACACCTTTTTCCAACACATAAACATGTGGAGAACTACCACAAACAAATTCTAGAATTTTCTAGAAAAAGCTTGCAAGGTTGAGACACAATTCTCAACATTCTCCCACTTGTCGAACACCTTGCAAGAGTCAGGGGATCCAAAGTGTCATGGACTTAATTGCTAGGGGCTGAGAGCCCCATAGACTCTGAACACCATCTGAATTTCTCTGTGCTCACGGGCTTAGTTAATGCATCAACAACATTCACCAAAGTCTCCACCTTCTCCAGCTTCACCTTGCCGTCCTTGACCATATCTCTCATAAAATGATATTGTACATCAATGTGCTTGGTCCTGGCATGAAATGTCGGGTTCTTCGCTAGGAAAATTACACTCTGACTATCACTATAAATTATCACTGCACCCTATTTGAACTCTATATCTGAACACAATCTCTTTAGCTAGATGGCTTCCTTGCAGGCATGAGCAGCTGCCATATACTCTGCCTCTGTAGTGGACAAAGTGAGCACAACTTGTCGCTTGCTCATCCAACTGATTGCACCACCGAATAATGTAAACACATATGCACTGGTGGATCTTCTTTTATCAACATCACCGCCCCAGTTTGAATCCACGTAGCCTTGAATATCCAAGGAATGCTCATTTCCTGCTCCATGGAAACAAATAGAGTACTCTAAGGTACCCCACAAGTATCTGAAAACTCATTTTACTACATCCCAATGTGCTCTTCCTAGATTAGACATGTAAGGGAAAGTACTCCCACTACTTGGGCAATGTATGGTCTTGTACAAACCATAGCATACATCAAACTTCCAATAGCACTTTGATATGGTACTCGACTCATCTCTTCCATCTCCAATGGGGATGTAGGACACAGTGAGCTAGAAAGATTTCTTCCCACAGTAATAGGAACACTCAATGGTTTGGAATCCTGCATATTGAATCTTCTTAGAATAGTACCAACATACTTACTCTAGCCTAGCCAAAGCTTTTTGTTTTTCCTATCTCTTATAATCTCCATTCCCAGAATATACCTTTCTGCACCAAGATCTTTCATTTCAAACTTTGTTGAGAGCTGAGATTTTAATTCTGCAATCAAACATTTTCCTTTGCCAATAAACAACATGTCATCGACATACAAGGCAATAACCAGGAAATAATCACCATCAGACTTGTAATATATGCAATGATCAAATTTAGATCGCACAAATCCCAAACTCAAAACATATGTATCAAAATTCTGGTACCACATCCTAGGACTTTGTTTTAAACCATACAAGGATTTCTTCAACTTATAGACCAAATGACTTTTACCTTTCACCACAAAGTGCTCTGGTTGTGTCATAGAAATTTATTCCTCCAAATCTCCATGAAGGAAAGTTGTTTTCACATCCATTTGCTCGATCTCTAGATCATAAGCTGCTGCAATAGAAAGCAAAAAATGAATGGATGTCATTTTTGCTACAGGAGAAAAAATTTCACCATAATCAACCCCTGCAACCTGGGAGTAACCTTTTGCAACCAAACATGCTTTATACTTCTCAATAATTCCATCTGAACCCATTTTTCTTTTGAACACCCATTTACAACCAATAGGCTTTCATCCTTCAGGCAATGGTACAAGGTCCCATGTGTCATTCTTCTTAAGAGCTACCATCTCTTCTTCCATGGCTATTTTCTTGGACTCTGAATCATTCATACCAAGAGCCTCTTCTATAGATCTCGGTTCATCAATATTAGCATTCAAAGAAAATATACACCTCCAATCATTAGGAGAATATCCATACCTTTCTGGTGCTTTCCTCCGTCTACTAGACCTTCGAACAAGATCTGGTTCAGGTTCAGGTTTAGATTCTCCCTCTTCCTCTAATGATTCAGAACTCATAGAGCTCTCAACATCTTGTATTTCTAAGGGCCTCGATTCAACTTTCTCAGGTGTAGTAGGCAGTTGAATCACATCTTTCTTTTCTTCCATCTGTTCTAGCTGCACTATAATAGAAGAAGGCTTAGTTTCTCTAAAAATAACACTTCTGGAATAAAATACCTTTTGTGCAATAGAATCCCAAAGCTTGTATCCTTTCACACCATAACTATATCCAATGAAGATACAATTGACAGCTTTGTTGACCAATTTTGTCCGCTTCTCCTTTGGCACATGCACATATGCCTCACAACCAAACACTCTCAGATGTCTAAGTGAAGGCTTGTGGCCCGACCAAGCTTCCATTGGTGTCTTATCAACAAGAGATGATGTAGTAGTCTTGTTTATCAGGTAGCAGGCAGTGGCAATAGCTTCAGCCCAGAACTTTTGTTCCAGTCCAGCTCCACTTAGCATACTCCTAGCCTTCTCCATCAAGGTCCTGTTCATTCTTTCTGCAACTCCATTCTGCTATGGAGAATACAGAGTATTCTTCTCTATTTTAATACCACAATCTTTACAAAATGTGTCAAAATCATTACAGCAATATTCACCACCATTATAAGTTCTCAAACACTTTATCTTCTTTCCAGTCTGCAACTCAACCATTGCTTTAAACTCTTTGAAACGACTGAAAACTTCAGCTTTACTCTTAAGAAAATAAACCCATGTTCTTCTACTAAAATCATCAATGAAAGAAACATAATAAACTGATCTACCAATAGAAGAAACATCAACTGGACCAAATACATATGAATGGATAAGATCAAAAATACATGAAGACTTATGAGAACTCGAGTAAAACTAAATAGGATTTTGTTTACCATAGATACAATGCTCACAAAAATTGAACTCAAGATTGCAATCATTCAACCCATCAACAAGGTTTTTATTTTTCAAGGTCCGTAGACCCTTCTCACCTATGTGGCCAAGTCTTTGGTGCCATAACATGGTCTTCTCTGTAGGTAACTTTGATTCGGTAGATAGAGCACCCTTGGGTACCCAGAAACCATGACCATCTGTTGAAAGAGAAACCCTCTCCTTCTCCAACAAAGTAGTCCTTTTCACAATCTTATCAGAAGTACTATTGCACTCAACCGTGCATGCATCAAGCTGGTACAATGTACCCAATATACTTCCTCTTGCTATTACCATAGCACCTCTCACCATTTTCACACTTGCTTCAAAAAATTGTACAAGCACACCTACATCTATTAGTTTGCTAAAAAATAACAAATTTCTTGCTAGTCCCGGGATATGCAAGACACCATCAAATCTTCTAATTCTACCATCAGAAAATTTCACATGAATACTTCCATGACCAACAATATCAAGAACTGAGTTATCACCCAAATACACTTTACCACCATTAAAATTTTCATACATACTAAACTAGTTTCTATTAGGAGTCATGTGGAAAGATGCACCTGAGTCTATCAACCATGCATTGTCACCTGCATGAGTGGCCAAGGCTGTGATGAAAGCATCTCCATCTTCCTTCTCGGACTCAGAATCAGAATCTTTCTTCTTCTTCTTCTTCTTCTCCTCTTTGCAGTCCTTTCAGAAGTGTCCAAGTTTGCCACAATTCCAGCAGATTGCCTTGGACTTACTAGGAGATTTTGATCTCCCCTTATTCTTGGACTTAGAATGGCCATGCTACTTTTCGTTCTTGCCTCTTTCTTTTGGTCTTCCTCGAACACTCAAAGCCTCTTTGGCATTCAGAGAGACCTTCCTTCTCATCTCCTCAGAAAGTAGAGAACCAACAATGTCCTCCATCTTCAAGACAACTAAAGTACTCCCTATGGCCATGACAAGGTTGTCCCACGAGTCTAGCAACAAACACAACAAAGTTTGGCACCTTTCTTCTTCATCCATCTTAACCCCAACAGAGGTCAACTGAGTCACCAACATATTGAATGTTTCAAGATGCTCATAAATTCGTCCACCTTCTTCCATTCTCAAGGAATACAACTTCTTCCTCAAGAAAATATTATTCACAAGTGATTTTGCTTGGTAGATCTCACTTAGCTTCTTCCAAAGATTCTTTGCAGTAGATTCTTCAGGAAATTAATTAGAATTGAATCTGCAAGACACAATCTGATGAGACCTTTAGCTTTTCTATCAATCACATCATATTGTGCAACTAAAGTTGGATTTGCAGGCATCAGTGTATTCTCATCCACCGCATCCCATAGATCTTGATCAATCAATAGATCTTCCATCTTCAACTTCCACATCTCAAATTTTGTGCCAAAAAACTTTTCTACATCAATCCTCCCCAATATGCTTGCCATCTTTGCAATCCTACAATACAGAAATGAAAACCTCTGCACAAGCTCCCACTCAAACCTTGATTAGCTCAAAAAACCCTGTACCCAACAAATAGAACCAAAATTGGCTAGGTTCTGATACCACTTGTAAGGAAGCAAAGGTGCATGGAATCACTTCCTACGCTAATCTTGAGAGGACGATTATGCAAATTCAACTAACTATTATAGATATTTCAATGGACAAATAAACATGCATAAATGAAATATCACAATAAACACATAACACAGTAATTACTGTGGGGAAACCCTTCTAGGAGAAAAACCCCACCCTCCAAAACCCGCACAATGTATTATCAAATCACAAAGATTACAATACACTTGCAATGCAAGTTCTTACAGGAACGGATCACCACAACTCGAACTCTGACTCAGAGAGACTCCTTCTAGCACCCAGTCTTGCAAACTGAACTCGATGATTCAAACACCTCCCCAAGCCCTCCTTTTATAGTGATTTACAACCTGGAAACCATTTGTGGTTTTACAAAACCATGGGCCAAAACCATGGGAAAAACAACCATGCCACATGTTACCCACTTGTCATTTGTAACTCCAAGATGGAAAAACAACCAAGTTAAAATAGCATTTTCGTCCATAATTTTGTCCTCTAGATTAGACCCCCATAAAAGTCATACAATGAGTTGTTTATACTCTAAAAATAGCCCTCCTCTATTCTATTACAGACAAGGCACATTTTTTAACAACTCATACACCTTTTTCCAACACATAAACATGTGGAGAACTACCACAAACAAATTCTAGAATTTTCTGGAAAAAGCTTGCAAGGTTGAGACACAATTCTCAATAGACAAAACACACCTATGTATGTAACATTATATCATAACACCCATCCCCATTGGACAAAATTCCCTGACAGAAAGATTTGACAGATGGGACAAAATACATTGGTAGAAAGACATAACAGATGGAGACGGATAGATGACAGTTAAAACTCATAGTTAACAAATGGCTATGGTAGAAAGTGGGAATTTGAATTTTAAAAATTGAGGAGAGGTTTAACCGAGCGGAAATTTAAAAAAAAAAGCCACCGTGTAGTTTTGTAGGTTCAGTTGGGAATAATGCAGAGGTTTTTGGCAATGATTATTTCTAGGGATGCATGCCAACTCCTCCATCATCATCCACAACTATGTAAATAAAAAATGGGTTATATAATTTGGTGGATGGTGGTGATTTTATGTTTGATGATCTTATGAATAGGGATAAATTGCTCTAGTTACCAATTTTTTGGGTTCATCTTTTGCGGAGAGAAATGGCTTCTAATTTTCTCGGTCGATTTATATGCATTTCATTGTTTATTATGATCAATATTCTCCCCACCCAACAAGAAATGGAAGGATTTGGTGGAGATCCAAAGGATCAATAGGTAGAAAATCTCTTCTTAGAGTTTAACTTGTAAATCTTTTATTATGTCTTTGCAAAAAAAAATTCCTTTTCAACACTGTTGGGTTTGCTTAATCTGAGATATTGAGAGTGGGGATGGGCTTTAATTTTATTTCACGAGGACACCAAAGCCTCAAAGATCTACTTCTTTCTTCTTGAAAACTTCCATCGTTTCCCCTCAGATGGGGTCTCTCGAGAGGCAGAGCTTCTTTGGCTATTTCATTCAGATCCTTCTCACTTGGCAAAAGAAGATCGACATTTTACTTCCTTTTCTTGGCCACCACCACTTCTTTTTTGAAGAGAATTTGAGGATACTTTAAACCTAAATGACAAAAAATAGAAATAAATATTAGAGCTGATGCAGTGTGACAGCTCGCCATTATAGAAGAAACTGTGTCAGTAAAAATGCTTCCTCAGGCCAAATATAAATGCCCTAAGATTTTGGGAAAATGTAATTTCAATGAAATTGTTAATTTCAAATATAGTTGATAATTAATTAGTTGTTTGTTAAAAGAAAGAAAAAGTCTTTCTCTATTTTTTTCCTTCCATTTTTTAACTGTGATTTCATTCATTGACCCAAAAAACCTTGTAAAGAAAATTCTTGGAATTATTACAACAATCTATAGATGTTGGTTCCATGCTCACTATTATCAATGTTGTAATCTCCACTTCTTTCCCAAATTTGGTGTTTATGAAGCACTGATAATGCCTGCAGGTGACACTTATGCTTGACTCACATGTACTAACAAAACACTTGAGTTATTCTACTAGAAGTGGACTTACTCTTCTTGTATGCCTAGGCATCCTTAATTCAAGATATGTATTTCTTTTCTAGTACCACTTGTAGTTTCATGTTCAATGATTAGTATGACTGATGCATATTTACGTTGTTTGTCAATTTGATTTGAAGATATTCCTTAGATCATGTTCTGAAGTGTTGGCATATTGGTTCTATAGAAAATGTTTATCAAGATTTGAAACCAATTTTTTTTTGGCTAATGTTGATTGCAAGCTAAAATTTTTGACTTTGGCTTAGCAAGGGGTTTCCTTCAATGACATGCCTACTACAATCTTCTAGACGGTATAGTATTTGATAATTTTTGTTCTAGACATAACTATATTGTGAGCATTTTTGAATCTCTTTCATATTTGTTTTAGTTAGCACAATAGTGCAATCAGAGTTCTCTTTTTAGCTTTTTTTCTGAATGAGTCAAATGGTTTCTTCATAGGTCTATGTTGCTACATGATGGTATAAGGATCCATAGCTATGTGGATCTTTTTTCTTCAAGGTATGGTCTACTTTGTTTGCGCATATTCCTCAATTAATATTTTCATAGTAAAGCTACTAGAAAATGTTCATTACAAGTAAATGATTATTTGGTGTAGGAGAGATTTTACATGTAATAATTTGCATTCACATGATACTATCTAGTTGCTTTCCTAGATGTTTTTCAATCTCCATGTTTGGTTATTGTCAGGATTGATTGGCGTTATACAAAAATCCTTTGGGGCGCATGTCTATATTACTTATTTGACATGGTATTGATATATATAGTCTATATGATCTCATGGAATACTACCTTCCATGAAGAATGCCTAATGATCCTTGTTGCTAAATGTAAACTTAGAGGTCATATCTTTGATAGTGTTTGTTGTTATGCATATGAAAGGCTATATAATTTGACATGGGAAATAAATGTGAGGGATCCTTGGCATGCATTTTTAGTTGCAATTTGTAAAATCAGATAATGGGTTTTGATGGGAATTTCAATATTAGTTGGTCAATGAATATGTGACACAACATGATTACAAGTTTATTGTGGAAATCTTAGTGCTCCATTAAAGCAAGTATTGGAAGGGTTAAAATCTGAGTCATGAATATATTATTCTGAACAGTTTGTTGACCTAGGTTGAGATGAATCATAAATGCATGGATACTCTAGTTAGGTTTTGCATACATTTTGATGTAAGGGATCGTATATAGTCTTTCTTGATATCAGTTAGATGAGAACTTATTTATGAATTATGAATGTGATTTATGGTCAAGCTCAGTACGACTCATCTAGAGAAGGCTACATAAATGGTTCCAAAACTAGGTATTGGTCAACACAATTGTGGTTTCTATTTTTAGAGAAGATTTTTTTATGCATTTAACTTTTGAATCATAGAATGAATTTATTATTTGAAATATTAAGCATATTTTTGTCTTTGAATAGTTTGTTCACTGTGAGAGAATGCTATATAGCTTTCAAGAGCTGTTATGATTCAATCTAACATCAAGAACCTATGCAAAGTCTTTGTGCTATTGATGCAAAAAGAAAAAGAGTTTTTTTTTGTTAATCTCCCACACCCCCATGAATTTAAAAAAGGAAAATCAAGGTATATAGAAAGTGAGAACTTGTGCCAAATGGTGACAAGGCAATAAATTAAAATTTCTATTGCACCTTTTATCTAGATGTAAAAAGTTTCCTTCTTTTATATCTAAGGTGTAATAGAGAATTTTCTATTGCTGCTGACTCAATACAACAAGCTACAACTATTCAATATGTGAAAGCCCTTCAGAGACCTTTTTGTAATTAATGATTCTAATTGATTTAGTCTTCTTAATATTATTTATTGAATTTTCTTACCATAATAAGTCATTACAAAGATGAAACTAATGTTGATGTCTTTGGTCATAGTGATTATATGTTTTTTGAATTGTGAATAGCATTTTTGCATGAGAATATGGTATGATGTTAATGTTGTAAAGTGGATAATAGAGTTGATCATGCTATCGTTGGTCAATGCTGCTTCGAATAGGTTCAAAAAATTTAGTAGATCAAGGTACAAAGAATGTCCATTTCTCTCTTCAATTATCTAATTTTTATGGTTGTGACATAAGTAACAGTGGAATGGTTTATGAATCTTTATTTTTCAAGGTATTGTCGGCAATAGAAATTTCACACCTCATGGAGCCAAATCTATAGATGGACAAGAGGAGAAGTTTGATGTACTATAGTTGGATATATAACTAATGTGCCCTCTTGGCTAAAGGTAAAGAAACAACCCCAATCAAAAGCCCACTTTGCTCTTATCTTATTATTTGGATTCAATTTGTTATTTATCATAAGATTCATTGTAGTCTAAATCTGATCTTTCTTATCATGTTTAGGAATGTGATTTTTTTTAGAACATGGGCCTCCCAACAAGCCATTTTTTGATGGATGGAAGGGATAATATTAGTAGCACATTACAAAGAGTATTGTGTCACATATAAATTCAAAAGATTACAATCTATATAGTGGTTGTGTATGTGATTCCTTAAAGGTCAAGGTCTCATGTTGTAATCCCTTGAGGCAAGAAAGTAAATGTAATTATATGAATTAATAATTCATATACTTATTAATTTATTATGTCATCAAATTTTATTACGAGTGTTTGTGTAGTTGATTGTATGGTTGGATAATCCTTAACTAGATCCTCTAGTCATAATTATATCACATGGTATCTAGTGGTTTTAAATCACAAGGACATCCATTGGAATTGTATTTTAAGATATATCTTCTAATATTTATAACTGGGTAGGTGTTAAGAGAAGTATGCTTGAAAACATATTGTTGAACTTAAGATAGTTTGAAAAGGAATACTTTAAGCATACCATCAAATTTGAGGTAATTTAAAAGGGACTTTGTAAATAGTTCATTGAACATGAGGTATTTTGAATTGTAATATATAAATAAGGTGTCTTCATGAAGAGTAAGTATATTCAAACATGTAGTTAATATTTATATAAGGATGAAAGAAATTTTTGAGATGATGCAGAATGTGTGGATTGGTTAGACATATAAAAGAAGATAGAAGGGGTAATAAAATTAGATATGATTAAAGTTATGATTAAGAAATTTAAATAGAAACAAGCAATCTAGAGAATGCACTCTTTATCGAACAAGTTGTGGATAAACAAGAAGAGGAAGATATAATTCTTTTAAATATATTGAAATCTATTTCAAAAAATTATAAGGGACTTAAAATTTGGTGCAGTAAAAATGACATTTCACTTTATTTGTCTGATTGGAACAAAAAAATGTTCACATTATTTGCAATGTTGGAAAATATTGGAAAACACAATGTCCCTTGTAAATTATTTCCTTATAATTTTTTTTCTACACACCAACAATGTAATGAATTCCACCTTCAAATTTTAGAACAAATCTTTGGTACAATAAAAAAAGGAATTTCACTTTATTCATTTGATCAAAACAAAAAAATGCTCACATTATTGGTAGTGTTAGAAAACACACTGCCCTCTATCAGTTATTTCCTGGGTATGTGCAAGATCATGATGGGCCAAAATGTGGTGATATGATGGGTATGTGTAGGGTATGTGGCTGATGATATTTTTTTAACCCAAAATTGATGAAATGAAAAGGGTTTTTAAAGGAGATTCTCAGCTTTCCACTAATTTAAATTATACTTTACTTTGAATTTAATAAATAATTATTATTTATTTTCTATTTGAATTACGACTAAAGTCCCGATTGATAGGTTGATTAAAAAACATCTATAACTTTCAAACGGTATCATGGGTATGTGTAGGATCACGATGGGCCAAAAAGTGGCAATATGTAAGTGATATAATGGCCCATGTGGTTGATGACTCCTTTTTACCCAAAATTGATGAAATGAAAAGGGTTTTTAAAGGAGATTCTCAGATTTCCACCAATAAGTCTTGATTGATAGGCTAATTAAAAAACATCTATAGCTTTCCAACGGTATCACATTTTTTGAATCTGAAACATGTGTCACATTCTATGCTTCGTATACTATAGGATTAAAAAAATAAAAAAATGAATTTCATGAAGTTTTGACCAAGTTAAGGTGGTCAGACATACAAGTTTTAATATTTTTTAAAAGTTGTAATAAAAAATTCATAATTAGTTATTTACTTGGAAAAAAATTACAAAAAAATATGCATCACATCCGGACATGAGTTCTCTACTTATATCTAAAATCTTATAAAATAATATTATCATTTTATTGTGGTTAGGATGGTCAGACAAACACCTACTTATGTTTTCCCTAAAATTTAAGTACTAGTGCATTGAAATTTCAAGTTTTCACCAAATAGATTTCCTTTTTAAATAAACCTCGTAGTTTAGAAAATACATTCAATCTTCTATAGATTCCATTCTTACATATTTTTGAAATAATATATATAACTTATTCAAATTTTTACATCAAGTTGCCTAACTTTGATTTTTCTAATTTTTTTGCCACTTAAGGGCCTATTTTTTCCATGATGATCCTACACATACCCTCACATTTTTTGAATCTAAAAAATGCATCACATTCTATGCTTCATATACTATAGGATAAAATAAAAATGAATTTCATGAAGTTTTGACCAAGTTAAGGTGGTCAGACATATGAGTTTTTATATTTTTTAAAAGTTATAATAAATAATTCATAACTAATTATTTACTTGGAAAAAAATTACAAAAAAATATGCATCACATCGAAACATGAGTCCTCTATTTATATCTAAAATATTATCATTTTATTGTGGTTAGGGTGGTTAGACAGACACCTACTTCTAATTTTTTCCCTAAAATTTAAGTACTACTGCATTGAAATTTCACATTTTCACCAAATAGATGTTTTTTAAAATAAACCTAGTAGTTTAGAAAGTACATTTTATTTTTATAGATTCTATTCTTACATATTTTTGAAATAAGATAGATAGTTTATTCAAATTTTTATTTCAAGTTGCCTAACTTTGATTTTTTTAATTTTTTCGCCACTTAAGGGCATGTCTTTTCCATGATGATCTTGCACATACCCTCCTTATGAATTTTTTTTGTTTTGTATGCAACAAAAATGCAATGAAGTCCACCTTCAAATTTTAGAACAACTCTTTGGCACAATAAAAATGGCATTTCACTTCATTTGATTGGAACAAAATAATGCTCATATTATTTATAATGTTAGAAAACACATTCTCCCTTGTCAGTTATTTCCTTATGAAAAGGTTTTCTTTTGTACACACCAACAATGTAATAGAGTCCACCTTCAAATTGTAGAGCAACTCTTTGGTATAGTAAAAATAGCATTTTACTTTCTTAATTTGATTGGAACAAAAAAATGATCAATTTATTTGTAGCGTTGGAAAACACATTGTTCCCTGTCAGTTATTTTCTTATGAAAAGTTTTGGTTTTTGTACACACCAACAATGTAATGAATTCCATCCTCAAATTTTAGTTCAAATATTTGGTGTAGTAAAAATGGCATTTCACTTTACTCATCTGATTGGAACAAAAAAATGATGGCATTATTTGTAGTGCTGGAAAACACACTATCCCCTTCCATTTATTTCCTTATGAATTTTTTTTGTTTCGTATGCACCAACAATGTAATGAATTCCACCTTCAAATTTTAGAAAAAATATTTGGTACAGTAAAAATGGCATTTCACTTTCTTCATTTGATCACAACAAAAAATTGCTTACCTCATTTGGAATATTGTAAAACACATTATCCCCTGTCAATTATTTTCTTATGAATTTTTTTTGTTTTGTATGCACCAACAATGTAATGAAGTCTACCTTCAAATTTTATAATAACTCTTTGGTATAGTAAAAATGATATTTCACTTTCTTCTTTTGAATGGAACAAAAATTTGCTTACTTTATTTGTAGTGCTGGAAAACACACTGTCCCCTATCAATTATTTTCTTATGAAAATTTTTAGTTTCATACACACCAAGAATTTAATGAATCCCACCTTCAAATTTTAGAAAAAATATTTCGTACAATAAAAATGACATTTCACTTTCTTCATCTAATTCAAACAAAAAATTGTTGACATTATTTGTAGTGCTAGAAAACACACCATTCCCTGCCAATTATTTCATTATGAAAAGTTTTTGTTTCATACACACCAAAAATGTAATGAAGTCCACCTTCAAGTTTTAGAACAACTCTTTGGTACAGTAGAAATAACATTTCACTTCATCTAATTGGAAAAAAAATGCTCACATTATTTGCAATGCTAAAAAATAAACTATCCCCTATCAATTATTTCCTTATGAAAAGTTTTTGTTTCATACACACCAATAATGTAATGAATCCCACCTTCAAAGTTTAGAACAAATCTTTGGTACAATAATAATTACATTTCACTTTCTTCATTTGATTGGAACAAAAAATTGCTCACATTATTTGCATTGCTAGAAAACACATTGTTCTTGGTAAGTTATTTCCTTCTCAAAAGTTTTTGTTTTCTATACACCAACAATGTAATGAATTCCACCTTCAAATTTTAGAACAAATATTTGGTACAGTAGAAGTGGAATTTCACTTTCTTCATCTAATTGGAACAAAAAAATGCTCACATTATTTGTAATGGTGGAAAACGCATTGTCCCTTGTTAGTTATTTCCTTATGATTTTATTTTTGTTTCATATGCACCAACAATGTAATTAGGCCCACCTTCAAAATTTAGAACAACTCTTTGGTATAATAAAAATTGCATTTCAATTTCTTCATCTGATTAGAACAAAAAAATGCTCACATTATTTGTAATGTTGGAAAACACACTATCCCCTATCAGTTATTTACTTATGATTTTTTTTCATACGCACCAACAATGTAATGAGCTCCACCTTCAAATTTTAGAACAACTCTTTGGTATAGTAAAAATGGAATTTCACTTTCTATTCCATAGAAAATTGGACCCTCTTGAGAAAAGAGACAATTTCATGCATAATTACACCCACTTTTGAGTCCCTTGACATCATTTCCCTTCAAAACAACATTTATAGGCCCTTAGACCCATTAATTTTGATCTAGAGGCTTGTTTTACCTGAGAAATCACATAAAACCCAACAAACAACATTTAATTATGTCATACCCTACAAACCCACCTTCAAATAGTAGTAGTTGGACCCATTCACCACCTTGGGTGAATGAGTCCCCTCTAGTTGGACCCATTCACCACCTTGGGTGAATGAGTCCCCTCTAGTGGGACCCATTCACCAAGGATAGCGAATGAGTCCCCTTTGAGGGAAAATTCAAATTTAAGTGGGAATTTAATCAATTTAACTTTAATTTCCAGTGAATGCCAGCCTCTTAGGTCTAATTAATGAGAAAATAAGGTTTTGTTGCTTATAAATACTCATTTGAAGTCATTTCACACATATTTTATCATCTTTTTATCATCTCTTAAGAGCAATTTTTAGGGAAAAGTCTTCCACAACAAGTTTCATTAGCAAAAGTTGATGTTTTAGGGCAACAAACTAGAGTTTTTGTAGGTCTCAAAGCTCACTTCTCTTGTCAAGATCCTACATTACAAAGGGTTGATGATGTATTCCTATGATGAATCATGAAGAAATCTAGGGTGAAGAGGTGCAACTAGCCACCAAATCATGCCTAAGGACTTGGTTTCCTATTGATTCCATCTTCCATTTTCACTCTATCTTCAGATTAACATTTGCATCTTGTTTTTTTATCATTTGCATGTCATTTCATTCCTATTTTGCACATGTTGTAAGGTTTCTAGGGTTGAGATCTTGCATAATATAGATCATCTTTATATGTCTTATTCTAGATCAATAGAATAGGGTTTTTGTTATGATTCATAATTTCCTAGTCTTTGACACATCTAAGGCTAGGGTTTACTCATTTTTTTCTCTATTCAAGGTTTAATTACCCAACTAGGGGTTTGAATAAGGAAAACCCCCCATTAGACAAACATTTTCAAGTTGTTTTGTAGGAATTTTCTAAGATCCAAGATCAGGTATCCATAAAAAATTATTATACATGTATCAAGGTGCAGAACATAATTTTGAAATTGCAAAAATTCCAAGGTGGAATGATTCACAATGCTTGGTGAATTAGTCCCTCCTGAGGTGCAAAACTGAGTCAGATTTAAATCCAAGTTCCCTACTGTCGAAAAAACAATTTTGTGCAGAAAATTCCTGACTTGGGATTGATTCACCCAAAGTGGTGAATGAGTCCCAGTCAGCCTAAAGTCAAGGTTCATTAGTTTTCTATATTTTTCTTCAGTCATCTATAGTTTGCTATGTGCACATGTTTTGAGAAACAACTTTTTGTTTAGGTTAATTTGCATTTTTATTCATTCTTTCATGCTTTTTGCATTTCACAACGTGTTTTCAAACATAGTGTAAGTCTTAGTTTTTCATTCATTTTGGGTAAGTGCACCAAGATGGCTCCCAAAAAGGGGGCTTAAGTGGCCACTTTTTTTCTGAAATCAGGAAATGCTGACCTTGGACGTTAAATTGAGGATAGTTACACTCAAATTTTTGAGATGGAACGAAAACAAGGATCAAAGTGCTCTGATTCTACTTTCTAAACTACTAATTTATTTTGAAAATGGTTGAGATTTAGGGGTTCAAAAGAGGGATATATAGAAATTGGTGTTGTTTTTGTCAGAAAAACATAACATAGCAACTCTTGTACGACCTGAGCATGGTGAACTTTTTTGTAGTATTTTTAAAATCACTATGGTGAGAAGTTAGCTAATAGCATCTAGTTGGTGCAAAATCTTTCTGATAATTTTTTAATGAATATTTGATGTTTTACTAATTTTCTAAGTGGGCAGTTCCTGAAAAGCATAATTTTGGCCGTGCTCCACCTACAAATTTTTGAAAATAATTGATTTTTTTTTCTTTTTTTTTTTTAAATTTGTAAAATGGAGTTTAGTTTCTAAAAATGTAATTTATTTGAAATTTTGATGAATGGTTAATTTATAACAAAAAAAACACTAAACACTACTTTTTGGCAAAAAATAGACATACAAACAAAAGAAATTATGGATGAAAGGCTTAACATTGTCAAAAAGTGAAAGAAATTACATCGTTGGATAGCTAAGAGAGAACCAAACATTACCCATATTTTTTATTTTGTCAATATTGAACTAGATGCAATCTTGATGGTGAGCACGGACCTGATTATGTGAGAAATTATAGAATTTGCAAAAACATGTGTCTCTAGCCTTGTTGGGAATGCCCTCCAAGCATTTGGGTTGGTATTCCAAGGAAAATAATTTCACTTTTTTCTTTGTTTTTAACGCGAAATAACGCGTGCACGTTATAACGCGAGCACATTTTTTTTTAAATTTCATAAGTGGCCAGAAAATTGGTACCCAACTTCATGCACCCACTCTTTTCATTCATTTAGATCAGTCAATTTCATTTAGTTAACTTCATTTAGGCTAGACAACATCACAAATAACATTATTTGAATGAACTAGCTAGCATTTTTGGCGTAATTCTCTCCTTTTGGGTGAAAAATCCTAGAAGAGTTAGAGAAGTCCTAAGAGCCAAGAAACAATGGTTTATTTTGGTTAACCCGATGTGAGAACATAATATCATTCTAATTTACATTTCTAATTGCATCTTATGTCTTCCTGATTTGATAATCTTGCATTATTTTACATCTTTAGGATTCTTAAACATTGCATTAGTAAAGGCATTACTTAGATCTCATTATTGCATTGCATTCCATTCAATCATTTCAACATTCTGTATTTAAATTTTGTTCCTACATTTTATAGCTTTGAAAATATTAAAAAAACCCAAAAAGTTCAGAAAAATCTTAAAAATTTCATCTCCTAGGACTCATTCACCACCTAGGGCGAATCAATTCCTTTGGAGTTTTGTATCAGCATTTCTAGATTTTAATTTCTTGCATTGCAAATTCTTTTTTTTTTTCATTAGCATTTTGTTATAGTTCAGTTATTTTTGTTTTCTTAGCATAAAATTCATTTATTTTCATGAATTTATTGATAGTCTTAGACTTTTGCAAGTTCTATTTTCAGTAATATTTCGTAGTCCTTTTAGATCAGCCTACATTGAGGAAACTCTCACAAATGTCCATAACCAATCAGACAAAACATAAAATGATCCAATTAAACACATGATTCAAATTCAAAACAACATCTCATCCAAGCCACTTAGTAGTGACGATGTTGATAAGTTAAATGAAGCCCTTAAGGGTGTCCTCTCACTCACTTCATCCTCTACTGCTTGCGATGTGAAACCTAAACTGCTTAATGATAAAATTCCCCTCAAACCTTTTGATTGTGATGAATTTGATTTGTTAGATGAAGCCCTCCAAGACTTCATCTCACATAAGCCATCCACTAAGGTATGTGGTAACCAACTCATGCTAGCAAATGTTAACACTTCTAGTGCTTTTCTTGAACATCCTAAACCAATTGATGATTGCTTATCCCTCAAACCTTTTAGTAGTGATGATTTGCATGTGCTAGATGAGTCTCTTAAGGACTTCATCTCATCTAACTCATCCACTTTGGTTTTTTGTGAGACCCCTACAATCAAAGACGTTAATGTAATTCAACCTAAACATATTCTTTACCCACCCTCACATCCGCTTCACCCCTCTAACTGACCTCAGTACACCCTTTACCCACCTAACACCAATGTATCACAACAATCTTGTAATGATACTATTGCTTATACATATAACACTTGAAACAACTCACTACCACCACAACCACCTCCACCTTCTTTACCTTTACCTAGTCTGCCTATTGCTCCTCGCTATAACCCACACACCAAGGATTATGATCTTGTTGAACTATTAAAGAATACTCCTACCAAAATTTCCCATTGGGATTTGCTTCAAAACTCACCAAAGTATAACAAAATTCTTCAAACTACTCTTAAAAAAATCACAATTCCTCCTAGTACCACTCCAAATGATGTGGCAACTCTCATCCAAAAAAACAATCTTGACATTACTTGTCACCACCATGAGATCCCTCCTTTGGAGTTGTGCAAACAACACGATGCCTTTATGATAATTTCTCGCTTCAATCACATAAGTGTCAAATGCACTCTCATAGATAATGGTTCTACCCTTAATGTGTGTAGTGTGAGTCTCCTTGATTTCTTAAAAGTTAATCAATCACAAATAATACCTAATTTTGTCTCTATTCGAGGATTTTATAATACAAAAAAGCAACTGCTTTGGATAATTACTTTACCTATTACGATTGGGGTGGCTACTTTGCAAACTCCGATCCATATCATGCCTTACGATCTATCATATAATATTATTTTAGGCAAACCATGGATTCATGAGATGAATGCATTGCCTTCGACCCTTCATTATCTCATGAAATATGTCTACAACAATCACATTTATCAAATTTAAATAGATCCTGAGCCTGAAAGTTGCTTGCACCTTGAAAACGAGGTTACCATTCCTTTCAAAACATTAATTCCAACATTTAATATAGATCCTCTTGAAATTAAACATAACAATACAAAGATTGTATCTAAATTATTTGGTGATGATTGGGGATCCTTAGAATTTACACCCTTGTTTATGGGCGAATATATCCTCACACAAATGAAAGATGTGAAACAAAAACAACCAACAATTATGTCTACTCAAAACTCTGAACACTCATCTCAAACATCTATCTCCTACAATATGGATGAAAATGCAACATACATAGAAAATTTTGATGAGATAGATTACCAATCCCTGCATACCTCACACAAAATGGAAAGGCTTTATGGAAAAGGATATAAATTTGTAAAAAAATTAGGCTATACTGGAAAAGGATGTGGAAAACATGAACAAGGTATTTGTGTCCCTATTGAACCTAATATGCAAGAAAAAAAAACCGGATTGGGATATTCCTTTTCTAAAATGGCCAATGCTACTCAAAAACCATGTTTAAACATTAATGTTATAACACGTCACCTGCAACACAAACTCACAATCAAACACCTTGATTTGCTTGATATAACCTTACTGCCTTCATGGACATATGTTGATAGTGATGAGGCTTTGAAACAAATGTTTGGAGTTTAGGATACCCCATCCCCGCTTACTTACATGAAACCCATTTCCCATGCTTTGAACATTACCGAGTAGGAAGCCAATGATATCACTGAAGAGTTTTCTGAATCTAAAAGTCCTAAATTCAATGCACTCCCTTTAGGAGATACAATTGATGTGCTAATGGACATTCATGATAAAGATAAAGTTATTAAGATTGGGAAGTGCCTTGGTGATGAGGAACAAGAAGATATGACCACTTTACTTCATGATTTTCTTGAAATTTTTGCTTGGAAATATTCTGATATGCCAGGAATTGACCCAAAAATTGTGATGCATAACATTGTCCTTGCTGAAAATGCTAAACCCATCCGTCAAAAATTCCACAAAATGCACCCTAACATAGCCTTGCGTGTTAAAGAGGAACTAGAGAAACTTCTTGATGCATGCTTTATTAAACCTATTGATTATTCCCCTTGGATCTCAAACATTGTCACAGTTACAAAACCTGATAATCATATTAGGATATGCACAAATTTTTGAGATTGGAGAAAGCCTCTTTAAAAGATGATTTTTTGCTTCCTAATATAGACATGATCGTGGATTCAACTGTTGAACATGCTTTTTTGTCATTCATGGATGTATTTTTTGGTTATAATCAAATCCTTACTAATCCTCAAAATCAATACAAAACTACCTTTACAACTATTTGGGGAACATTTTGTTGGGTTGTGATACCCTTCAGTTTAAAGAATCCCAGTGCAACTTATCAACATGCAATGACATTAATATTTCATGATTATATTAAAAAAATTTAGAAGACTATGTTGATGATATCCTCGCTAAATCATTAACATGACAAGACAATGTGAATGTCCATAAAATCTTTGAATGCATAAAACAATACAACATGCAATTAAATCCAAAAAAATGTGTCTTTGGCATAGATAGTGGTAAACTTCTGGGGTTTGTCATGTCTCACAGAGGCATTGAGTAGGACACAAAGAAAATTGATGCAATCATTAACATGCCACCTCCTTAGAATATTTCTCAATTGTGTATATTACAACGTTGAATTCAAGCTATTTGTCGTTTCATTGCATCTTTAGCCAATCACACATTACCTTTCATGCATTTTCTTAAAAAGGGTGTCCCTTTTGATTGGGATGAGGATTGTAGATAGGATTTTGAGATTCTAAAGGAATATTTAGCTACTCCACCTATTTTACAACCTGTCATGCCACATCGACCATTTATCTTGTACATTGCCGCATTTGCCCATGCTCTTGCAACATTGTTTGCTCAACATGATGATCATGGTAAAGAACACCCTGTTTATTACATTAGCCACACCTTAATTGATTATGATACACATGATATTCACCAATTGAAAAAAAAAAAAATCTCTTGTATTCGCTACTAGGGTATGTGCAGAATCATCATGGAAAAAATAGGCCCTTAAGTGGTGAAAAATTCAGAAAAATCAAAGTTAGGAAACTTGACGTAAAATTTTGAATAAGTTATCTATATTATTTCAAAAATATGTAAGAATAGAATCTATAGAAAATTGAATGCAATTTATAAACTACTAGGTTTATTTAAAAAAAAAATCCATTTCGTGAAAATTTAAAATTTCAATGCAGTAGTACTTAAATTTCAGGGAAAAAATAAGTAGGTTTTTGTTTCACCACCCTAACCACAATAAAATGATAATATTTTTTAATAATATTTTAGATATAAGTAGAGGAATTATGTCCCAATGTGATGCATATTTTTTTCTAATTTTTTTCCAAGTAAATAATTAATTATGAATTTTTCATTACAAATTTTTCAAAATATAAAAAAATCTTATGTTTGACCAGGGGTATGTGCAGGATCATGATGGGCCAAAAAGTGGCAATATGATGGGTATGTGGCTAATAATTTTTTTTACCCAAAATTGATGAAACGAAAAGGATTTTTAAAGGACATTCTCATCTTTCCACCAATATAAATTATGTTTTACTTTGAATTTAATAAGTAATTATTATTCATTTTCTATTCAAATTACGACTAAAGTTGATTGATAGACTGATTGAAAAACATCTATAGGTTTCAAATGGTATCACATTTTTGAATCCAAAACATATGTCACATTCTATGCTTCACATACTATAGGATTAAAAAATAAAAATTGAATTTCATGAAGTTTTGACCAAGTTAAGGTGGTCGGGACATATGAGTTTTTATATTTTTAAATGTTGTAATAAAAATTCATAATTAATTATGTACTTGGAAAAAATTACAAAAAATATGCATCACATCGGGACATGAGTCCTCTACTTATATATAAAATCTTATAAAAAATATTATCATTTTAGACAGACACACTTCTTATTTTTTCCTAAAATTTAAGGCTAAATTTCAAATTTTCACCAAATAGATTTCTTTTTTAAACAAATGTAGTAGTTTAGAAACTACATTCAATTTGCTACAGATTCTATTCTTACATATTTTTGAAATAATATAGATAACTTATTCAAATTTTTACATCAAGTTTCCTAACTCTAATTTTTCTGATTTTTTTGCCACTTAAGGGCCTATTTTTTCCATGATGATCCTACACATACCCTTAACTTGGTCAAAACTTCATGAAATTCATTATTTTTTTTTAATCCTATATTGTGTGAAGCATAGAATGTGACGTATGTTTCAGATTCAAAAAATGTGATACTGTTTGAAAGCTATAGATGTTTTTGAATCAACCTATCAATCAGGACTTTAGTCATAATTCAAATAGAAATTGAATAATAATTATTTATTAAATTCGAAGGAAAACATAATTTATATTGATGGAAAGCTGAGAATCTCCTTTAAAAACCCATTTCATTTCATCAATTTTGGCTAAAAAAAAGTTGTCAGCTGCATACCCTTCACATACCCACCATATCATCACTTTTTAGCCCATCATGATCTTGCACATACCCACTAGTAAGTTGTGAAATTATTTACTAAATACTAAAGTACAGGTTGTCACAAAGTTTGATCCTCTTAGATATCTTTTCAACAAAACTGATCTTTCAAGATGCTTAGATAAGTGGGTAATGTTGTTAACTGAGTTTGACCTTAAATTTGTTTCCCAAAAGGTAGTCAAAGGCCAAGCCTAATCGATCACTTAGCTGATGCTCCTTCACCTTCTACTTTACCTACTCCTAATTCCTTCCTTGATGATCATGTCTTATCTATTGACATTAAACCATGGGAGTTATTTTTTGATGGATCTAAGTGTAGAATAGGTTCTGGTGCTGGTGTGATACTAATTCCACTTGATGACAAACCTATTCCCTGATCTTATCGATTGAATATCCTATGCACAAATAATACAACTAAGTATGAGGCATTGGTCATAGGTTTGCAAGTTGCTTTATCTCTACACGTTAAACATATTAAGATATTTGGTGATTCACAATTGGTCATCAAACAAATCAATGGAACATATCAAACTAAACATGAAAAATTATTAAAATACAAAGATCTTATAATGAGACTATTAGAAAAATTTGAATTGTTCACCATTGATAACATCCCACACAAAGATAACCGACATGTGGATGCACATTTGGTGAGTGCAACTTCTCTCATATCCCCCCTCAATCCTTCCACCAATTTTACCTTTATTATCCATCACATCACCAAACCTTCGATTGATACTCCGTTAGAAGACATTTTGGTGATAACTCATGACAATTCGTGTGAATGGTACAATACAATATACAACTACTTGAAAGATAGTACCATTCTTGAACCTACCATAACAAATACTCGAAAGCGCTTATGTAAACTAACAACTAAATATGTCATCCTTTCCAACACATTGTATAGAAGATCTTTCAATGGTCTCCTATTATGATGTCTTAATGATTCTGAAATCCCTAGAGTGCTTGAATAGGCTCATGCTAGTGCTTGTGGAGGTCATTTTGGAGGTCGCTCATTAGTGCAAAAACTTATTTGTATGGGTTATTATTAGAGACATATGGAGAAGGATTGCTTCACCTATGTTAAACAATGTCACAAATGTCAAGAGAATAGAAATTTGATCCACACTCTTGTTGCTGACCTTCATGCCAATGTGCCCATTTGGTTGTTTTCAGTATGGGGGTTGGATCTTATTGGAAAAATTTTACTGCCTTCTTCCACTAGACATACATTTATTATAATTGCAACATACTATTTCACAAAATGGGTGGAAGCTATTCCCCTTCGCTTTACAACCGCTGAAGCAATTTGTTGTTTCATCTTGGAAAACATAATTGCTCGCTTTGGGATTCCTTCCGCAATCATTTCAGAAAATGGAACACTATTTAAGAATAATGAAGCTCAAAAATTTCTTGAAACATTTAATATTCAACATCATTTCTCTACACCGTATTACCCACAATCCAATGGACAAGTTGAGAATACTAATAAGCTTCTTGAACAAATCCTTAAGAAAACTATCAACAACAATCATGAAGACTAGCATGTGCAACTATCTTACGTGCTTTGGGATTATAGAACTAATGTTTGATCATCCACAAGAAATACACCTTATAGCCTTGTTTATGGTACTAATTTGATTATTCCATTCGAGTTAGAAATTCCTACTTTGCAAGTTGCTCTTTGAGATCTTTTTAACACTGACACTTATAAAGAACAACAATTACATCAACTTGAGATGCTTAATGAATAGCGAATTAATGCTCTGGAACATCTCCAAGCTCACATTAAACAATTACAACAAAAACATAACATTCATGTTATTCCTCGATCATTTTCTAAGGATGATTTTGTTCTTATTGAAAATCAAAGAATTGCTAGTGCTGACAACGAAGACAAAAATAAGTTCAACCCTAATTGGTTGGGACCTTACATAGTTGATACCAATTATGGGTCTAGTTCTTATCTCTTAATGCAACTTGATGGAATTCCCCTTAGAGAACCGATTAATGTCATTCATTTGTGTCAGTATTATCTCTAAACTCCTTTGAATAGTATGAGTGGTATAGCAGTGTTGTTTAAAGTTATTTAATGCCATAACTTTCACATTGCTTTGTTCTTGACAACTATTTTTTTTTGGTTTGTCTGGAACACTAAGGTAATTATTTAAGTTCATTTTATAATTGCTTTAGGCTTCATACTATTCAACCTCTTGTTGTGTTAAATTAAATCCTTATTAGTTTATTTAATTTAGCATATTCTTTCACGTTTATCAATGTTGTATCTATGCTAAAACTAAAATATGTTTTATGTTAGATCACACCATTCCTATTAAATCATGAATCCATTAATTAAATAATTTTTACCATAATTCATTTAATTAATCAGATAGAATTTAACATTCACATACAAGAGACACATTATTATAAAATCAAAGTGTGCATGCCTATATATATATCAAAGTTTTATGTACATCTCAGACTCATATACAATGCCATAGTGGCATGTGAGAGCTAGACCCCTCAGGATCTAGCACTCAGGATCTAGTCCCTATTCATCGTGAGATGGTCGTGTGTGATCATGATCACAAACTGCTGAGTCTCAGTGCATACTCCAGACCCTGTACTCAGCCAATGGCTATAAGCCACTCATCTCCCATTTGATCCCTCTCTGCTCATGTCTATGCCAGCTCTGCTTGTAGTCTCTCTAACTCTGCTAAGGTATATGCTAACTGTAGTGCACTCTTAGCCCAATGGAGTCATCTCCTCATGCTCTCGTACACTGGCTGTAATCTCGTGAAATGTTTGAGTGTCTCTGACTCCTCCCCCACGATCGGTGGTGGCATGTAGTTGGGATCCATCTCCTCCTCCTTGATGGATGTAAGCACTTTCTCTGTAGCAGCTTGATGATAGAACTCTCGTTAGTCTCTCATCGATGCTACAAGATAGACAATGTACACAATTAGTAACACATCATCATGATATATATATATATATAAACATACAACATAAATCACTAAAAGACATGTGTAAATTCAAATATCATCACCTATATCTCTAGATGCATGAGGAATGTCAACCTCCTCATCTCTGGGGGGCATGGAGGATGTGCTAGCCTCTCTCTAACTATGAGTGTTGATGTTTTTTGTAGCTATTTCCTATGATCTAGTCCTATAAGTATGTGATGACTCTACATTCCTATATCAATCCTCAGTAGCTACCTCATCACCCTCACTCAAGGGTGGCTCCTCCTCATAATCCTCATCGCCCTCCTCATCCTCCTCTCCTCCATCCTGGTCCTCATAATTAGGATTGACCTTGGACTAGTACTCCTCATCGATAATATCTATAAAAATATATATTGGCTTGTATTGTACCTCCTCTGCTCTCTCCTCTGGCTCATCACCCTCATCTGTTGCTAGCTCTGCATCACCTAGAGGAAAATCCATGGGGAACACAGGAGTTTGTCATGCATATTACCACCACTCCTTGTGCTCTTCGATGCTACCAACATCATCAACATCAGAGATTGGTGGCTAGTCATGATTAGAATCATTGTAATCACTCTCTCACACATGATCTATCATCAGCCAAATAGTGTAACCTGGCCTCCAGGCACTCCACACTAATCTTTTAATGAAGGGGCACAACCTTAGTGGTGTCTACACTTGTCCAAACTGTCACATGACTTTCCCATAATAGAATGGTCATACGACATAGTCATGCCTCCCTACTAGATGTCTATGCATTTGCATCCTTCGTAACTATCTGGTGGGGTCTAGCCACTATTGAGTGAGTAGATAGGGCCTCCATCCTCTAGCCGGTCGAATCTCACCCTTCAAAAGTGTAAATCACCATATTCCATAACCATCATAAAGGATAGTCGAATGCTCATGGGTATCTTGTTGCTATAGTAAAAAGGTATCTGATAGGCCTGGTACATGTGATATGCTCAAGGCACCACACCTATAGAAGTGTACAATGCACCATACTATTGATCTCTCGAAATAAAAACCAACCAAGATCATAATACAAGTGTGCTAGAATGTAGTGGCCCCACACATAAACTATCCTCTGCTCGTACATCCCTCATATCAGGTGTACTAGTCCCCCATCCAATTGTGTTGCTCATCCATTTAGATTTAGAACTAGTGCCACTGTGTGCATCATAATCCATCTGACCACATGAGCTCATGAATACAACAACATGGGAAGCTTGATCCATGCTCTAACCCTCTCATCATGTACAGGTCCATCCAAACAATACTACATATCTCTCTTCTTTTCTAGGAATGACTGATCCCCCTGGAAATACACTCGTAATCCTCAAATGGGAACTCAAAGAATGCGGTGTACATCCTCAAGTGTGATAGTCGTTTTCCTAGTGGGAAGATGAAAGGTACATGTATTTGCATCCCAACGCTTGCATAGAGCCATTAGCATGGTGTCATGGTATCTCATGGGTGGCATAAGATATTCCCAATAGATACTCATTGACTATAAATTATCTACCTCTATCCTTGATAGTGCTAGCAGATGATCTCTCAAAAATTTCAACTGTCTTCCCCCTAGCTATTTCTGTGACTAGGCGGGGACCTATCAAAATCATCACAAAATGCTCTAAATTTCATCTAATATTTTCAATTTTCATAATTTTCATCATGCAAGTGTGCTAAAGTTGATCTAGTGTGCTTCCCTAATGGCCCTAGACACTTTAAAACCCTTTTAGGACATTTCACAAAGAAATGGGGACACTTCGCAAAGAAACAAGACACTTTGCGAAGAAATAGGACACTTTACGACTAAAAGGGACACTTTGTGAACTTTTTTCCAAGAACCCTAAATTAACCTATCTATGCATAAAAATTATTAAATCATCATAAATAACAATGCAAAATTTATATACTCAACTAACCTCATGATACAAATTTCCGCGTACTACCTTCTCATGAAGATCATCCAACAGTGAAGGTGTGTAATCCCGTTTGCTCAACATATTCTTCTCTCACTCATCACTTTCAACCTACACGAAGGTAAGATGAATAGTAAGTGACAAATTACTTTCTCCTCTTTTAATCACTTTTTACATCTTCTTAATTTTACGCATTACCATTGGAAATGCCCTACTATATGATGTTTCTTGTTTGACGTGGCTAGATTGCTACCTTGCTTCCACCTCCGTAAAGCAAGCAGAATCAAGGGGGGTCATACATCTACCCTCGAATTGGATTCCTAAGAGTTACATAAAAATATTTTTTAGCAATTAATGAATGTGTGTTCTAGATGCAGTTCCTAATGTTGTGGTTGTGTAGATAACTACACTGGGGGCTTCATTCTCTTATCTTTTTGAATATGTATCCTTTTATGTAGTAAGGTGCGTCATTTAGGGTCCTTTAGCTTACATATGCACATAGAGTCATATGGGCGCTAAAGTGGGGGTTAAATGTGCCATAGAAAATTGGACTCTCTTAATAAAAGAGACAATTTCAAACATAATTAGACCCAATTTTGAGTCCCTTCACATCGTTTCCCTTCAAAACAACATTTATAGGCCCCTTAGAGCCAAATTAATTTTGATCTAGAGGTCTGTTTTACCTAAGAAATCACATAAAACCTAACAAACAACATTTAATTATGTCATACCCCAAAAACCCACCTTCAAACAAAAGTAGTGGGACCCATTCGCCATCTTGGGTGAATGAGTACCCTCTGGTGGGACCCATTCACCATAGGTAGCGAATGAGTCCCCTTTGAGGGAAAATTAAAATTTAAGTAGGAATTTAATCAATTTAACTTTAATTTTTGGTGAATGTTGGCCTCTTAGGTCTAATTAATGGGAAAAAAAGGTGTTGTTGCTTATAAATACTCATTTTAAGTCATTTCACACATCTTTTACCATCTTTTTATCATCTCTTAAGATAAATTTTTAGGGTAAAATCTTCCGTAAAAGGTTTCATTAGAAAAATTTGAAGTTTTAGGGCAACAAACTAGGGTTTTTACAGGACTTGAACTCACTTCTGTTGTCAAGATCCAACATTGCAAAGGGTTGATGATGGATTCCTATGGTGAATCATGAAGAAATCTAGGGTAAAGAGGTGCAACTAGCCACCAAATCATGCCTAAGGACTTGGTTTCCTATTGATTCCATCTTCCATTTTCACTCTATCTTCAAATTAAGGTTTGCATCTTGTTTTTTTATCATTTTCATGTCAATTCATTCCTATTTTACATGTGTTGTAAGGTTTCTAGGGTTGAGATCTTGCATCATATAGAATCTCATCTTTGTATGTCTTATTCTATATCAATAGAATAGAGTTTTTGTTATGATTCAGACTTTCCTAGTCTTTAACACATCTAAGGCTAGGGTTTACTCATATTTTTCTCTATTCAAGGTTTAATTACCCAACTAGCAGTTTGACTAAGGAAAAACCCCATTAGACAAACATTTTCAAGTTGTTTTGTATGAATTTTATGGGATCCGAGATTGGGTATCCATCAGAAATTGTTGTATAGATGTCAAGGAGAAGAACAAAATTTTGAAGTTGCAAAAATTCCAAGGTGGACTGATTCACCATGCTTGGTGAATGAGTCCCTCCTAAGGTGCAAAACTGAGTCAGATTCAGATCCAAGTTCCCGACTGTCATAAAACAAATTATGTGTAGAAAAGTCTTGACCTGGGACTAATTTTCCCAAGATGGTGAATGAGTCCTATTTAGCCTAAATTCAAGCTTCATCAGTTTTCCATATTTTTCTTCAATCATCTATAGTTTTCCAAGTGTACATGTTCTGAGAAATAGCTTTCTGTTTAGGTTAATTTGCATTTTTATTCATTCTTTCATGCTTTTTTGCATATCACAACATGTTTTGAAACATGGTGTAAATCTTAGTTTTTCATTCATTTTCATTCATTTAGATCAGTCAATTGCATTTAGTTAACTTCATTTAGGCTAGACAACATCACACATAACATTATTTGAATGAACTAGTTAGCATTTTTGGCCTAATTCTCTCCTTTTAAGTGAAATACCCTTAGAAGAGTTAGAGAAGTCCTAAGAGCCAAAAATATTCAATTCACTTTCTTTATCAGATTGGAACAAAAAATTCTCACATTATTTGCAATATTGGAAAACACACTGCTCCTTTTCAATTGCCTTAGTGTGTACAAAACAAAAAAAATCACAAGGAAATAATTGATAGGGGATAGTGTGTTTTCCAACATTGAAAATAATGTGAGCATTTTCTTGTTCTGATCAAATGAAGAAAGTGAAATGCCATTTTTACTATACCAAAGAGTTCTAAAATTTTAAGTTGAACTTCATACATTTTTTGTTTGTATGAAACAAAAAAATTTCATAAATAAATAATTGAGAGGGGACAGTGTGTTTACTAGCACTGCAAATAATGTGATCATTTTTTTGTTCTAATCATATCAAGAAAGTGAAATGTCATTTTTACCATTACCAAAGAGTTTTTCTAAAATTTGAATGTGGAATTCATTACATTCTTCATGTGTATGGAACAAAAAAAAATCATAAGGAAATAACTGATAGAGGATAGCACATTTTCCAACATTGCAAATAATGTGAGCAATTTTTGGTTCCAATCATATGAAATGAAATACCATTTATTTTCTACTGAAGAGTTGTTCTAAAATTTGACGATGGAATTCATTACATTCTTTGTGTGTACAGAAGAAAAAAATTTCATAAGGAAATAACTAATAGGGGATGATGTGTTTTCTAGCATTGCAAATAATGTGAACATTTTTTGTTCCAATCAGACGAAGAAAGTGAAATACCATTTTTACTATACCAAATAGATGTTCTAAAATTTGAAGGTGGAATTCATTACATTCTTAGGTATAGTAAAAATGGCATTTCACTTTCTTCATCTAATTGAAACAGAAAATTCTCACAGTATTGCTAGTGTTGGAAAACACACTGTCCCTTGTCAATTATTTCCTTCTAGAAATGCTCACATTATTTCTACTGTTGGAAAACACACTATCCCCTATCAATTATTTCCTTATGAAAGGTGGAGGATTTAGAATTGGGGGATAAATAAAACTAATAAAATTGACCCGACTTCATTATATTAATTGGTGTGTACAAAACAAAAACCTTTCATAAGGAAATAATTGACAGGGGGCATTATGTTTTAGCATTGCAAATAATTCATATTTTACATTCTTCTTGTTTTAAGCTCAAGGGTGGAGAGCTTGGGGAGGATTTGTAGGTGAGGAATACATATAACTAATCAAATTGACCTAAGGGGTGATTAACCAATTATTTTGTTACATGTAGAGAGTTTTACAACACTATGTGGGTTGCAAGTTTCTTAAAACATACGATTTTCCAACTTGTAATTATTATAATGAAAAAATAATTATTTAGAGAATAAAAATGTAGTGAAAGGAAATTTTAAAATTTATGAAACTATTACTTAGAGTAAAAATTACATTGCAATTTCCTCATATGATGGAAAAAGAAATGCACAAAATAATTGCAGGTTAGAAAACATAGTGGGTTGTGAGTGATTAAATTCTTCTTGTTCTAAGCTCAAGGGTGAAGAGCTTAGGGAGGATTTGTAGGTGGGGGATACATAAAAAATAACTAAATTGACCTAAGGGGTGACTAACCAATTGGGTTCTTACATGTAAATTGTTTTACAATAGTATGTGGTTTGTAGGTTTTATAACAGCCAATGTTTTCCAACCTACAATTGTTGTAATGAAAACCTTTTCTTTTTTAGAGAGTATGAATGTAATGAAGGGAAGCTTCAAAATTTATCACAACTATTACTTAGATTATTGACCTTGTTTTCTTTTGATGATAAAATCTTCTTCTTATCTTTTACTTCCTTTTCTAAGTGGTTTCATAAGAAAATAACTGATAGGGTACAATGAGTTTTCCAGCTCTACAAATAATAGAAAGAACATTAGAAAGGTACAAGGATAGTTGGTGAAATGGTTTATTGTAAGGTAGAAGGAATATTTTTTATTGACATCTTTTTTCTTGTATATGTGTTGAACTTTATTAGGATGTTGTCTACACAAAGAGTTAGTGAGAGAGGTTGTGTGTGTGTGAGGGAGAGATAGGGGGAAGAAGGGAGATAAGGAAAGTAGAGAGGGAAGGGGAGAGATAAGTAGATAGAAGGTTTTGTATTGCACATGAATTTGTGCAAGCAAAGAAAGTGAGAGATGATTGTATAAGTGAAGTTGAAAAAATAAATTCAAAGATTCTTGAACTTAAGAATTCCATGGAACAAATACAATTGGAAATCAATGATAAGGGAAAGGAAAAAATTAGATCTAACTACAAAAATAGATAATAATATCACATTCATAAAAATATCACCATGATAAATGCTTGTGTCTTTTCCTCAATCATGTTTGGGTCTATTTTGGCTTACCAATATCCATAATTTATGACTACGATCCATGAATTTTTTACTTTTAGTAGACATTGTGTACCATGTTAAATACACAAAGGAATTATTCTTTAGGGTTTCATTTTTAGATATGAAAACAAATGGAGGAGGTCAAATACATTCTTGTAAATCTATTTCATGTATATTATGTTGTGCAACCACACATTTCAGATGATAACATCCCCTACTTACAACATTACTTCATTGTAGTTATTCATATTTCTACATTACATAGCTCTTTCTAAACATGTCTTGGGTTCCCATCTAAGACATTTATTAACACAACCAACCATGCATGACCATCCACAATGGAGTTATATGCTCATGAACAAAAACTTGACAAGGCACATGAAATTTTTTAGAGCATAAAGTGTATGTACCAATACGTTCAATAAATTATTACATTCTAATAATATAAATATATAGAGTGACAAAATTATTACATTCTAATTCAGAGGGAAAAAATTATTTCAGTATATAGCCTTCTACACCCACTTTAGAAATTATTATTTTCTTGATTACCATTAAAGTATGGTAGTGAAATTATTATTCTATTTTTTGTCATGTATTGTTGCACATTGCATTATAATTCAAAATAATTTCTTGCACTCTCTATATAGATATCATTGGTCATGACTCAAAGTTGAGTTTTTAATAGCTCCAAAAGATATTTTTTTGTTAATATTCATGAAGTTTAGTAGAAAATTGTGAAAAGTATTATATCACATATCAAATCAAAATATTATATTCTATATAGTGGTTGTGTATGTGATTCTTTAAAGGTTGAGGTCTCATGTTGTAAGCCCTTGAGACAAGATAGTAAATGTAATTATATGAATTAATAATTCACATTTTTTTTAATTTATTATGTCATCTAATTCTATTGTGAGAGTTTTTTTAATTGGTTATATGGTTGGATAATCCTTAACTAGATCCTCTAGTCACAATTTTATCACATGGTATAAAAGTAGTGGTTTTAAATCCTAAAGGACTTGAGAGAGAGGGAGTGGGAAAAACTTGAGTGAGGGAAAGGGAGGGAGGGAGGGAGAGACCTAAGAGGAATATGGAGAGTGAGAGATAAATAAACTTGAGAGGGAGAGATAAAGAAATAACTGAGAGGGAGATGTAGAGTGAGAGAGAAAGACTTGAGAGGGAGAGAGGGAAGGAGGGAGAGAGAGAGGGAAGAAGGGAGATAAAGAGGGAAGGAGAGAGATAGGGATATGCATAGAGAGTGATAGGGTGGGAGGGATATAGGGAATGATGGAGATAGGGAGTCTAGTAGGGTGACAGGGATAGGTATAAAGAGAGTTAGGGAGGGTGGGAAAGAGGGGTAGGTGGAGGGAGGCTATGTGTGTGTGCAAGGGAGAGAGAGGGGGAAGGATGGAGATAAGAAGTGTTTGGGTGGGAAAGGAGGAAAGAGGAATTGGTGGTGGAGGGACCCTGAAATGAGGGAGGATAAATATGGATGGGAAGGAATTAAATGGATTAATGGAATGGAAATAACATGAAGGAAGAGGAATAAATGGAAAGAAGAAGAAATTACTTCATATAATTAGTAGATATTTCATAGGGTATCGTTCATAGCAAGTACTATAATGTATGTAATGAAAAAGGAATCTACTCTAAAATCATTTGAAAAGAAGAAGACCAAAGTGAAGGAGATAGATAATGTATTGATTGAAGAGATTATTCCTACTCTTGAGAAGTTGAGAAAGGAGCATGTGCACTATGTGCAATGGGAAAATGGAAATGTAGAACTAGAGGCAACAGGTACTAGAATGCATGAAATGAAAAAGGAATCTTCTCTAAAAACACTTGAAAAGAAGTAGATCAAAGTGAATGAGATAGATAATGTATTGACTGAAGAGATTCTTCTTGCTCTTGAGAAGTTGTGGAAGGTGCAAGTGTAGTATGTGCAAAGATGAGAGAAAGGAATGATGGAAAAAGGGAGGGAGAGGAAGGTTAGGAGGGATGATGAGAGATGAGTGATAGAGAGAATTATAGAGTAATGGGGGGAGCAATAGGTATAGCAAGGTAGCATGGGAGGGATAAAGGGAGAGAGAGGAAATAAGGGAGACATGGAGTAGGTAGAGAGAGTGAGGAAAAGATGCAACAAATTTTTTTCCTCATTTCCATTACTCTTACTTGTTGGAACCCCCTACTATTCATCATCATGATCTTCTAACTATTTTTTCATATCTTTTACTTGAATCTTTAGATCAACTGCTACCTCATCAACCCTTAAGATAGAAAAATCCCTTTCTTGGAAAGAGGGGGTACAAAAATATGGGGGGACAAAGTGTGGCCAAAATTAAAAATAGCATTTAATAGGCTATAACATGAGCATGTTATAACACACTCACATTATGGCTTGGTGTGATCAAGCTTAAGGATTAGCCATATCGAGCATATAACACACTCGTGTTATAACAAGAGTGTGTCATAAGTTATTAAAACAAAACAAATCAATTTATTTTTATGTTGACTATTTTTTCTGTTGCCCATGGCGAAAAATATTTCTCTTGCATTCTCATGTTCTAGGAGGAGATAATCTTGTGTTTTTTCATCAATTTGTTGATATTTCATTGCTAGGATACTACCATGTCAATAGGGAGGTCGAATAAGTAAGGATTATTTTTTTGTTGTTTTGAATTTGTTAGTTTTAGGTTGTTTTTTATATTCATTTGTTGAATTTGTATGAAATAATAATGGTCTTGAAAACCCTCCTAAAAATCCTCAACAACCATAGCAACAAGAACATGAAAAAAACCCTCAAGTTCAACAACCACAACAACAATCTCCTCTACCAATTCCTCAACATCCTCCTGGAACTCAATAAAATAGAATGGGGGTAATTGAAAATAATAATAAAAATATTGAGGAGTTAATCATGAGGTGGAACGATCTAATAAGTTTAACCATGGAAAGAAGAACACTTTCCAATTCACTTAAAGAAATTTTAAAACATGTAGATGAAATAAACAAACAATTAAGTAGTTAGGAAAATAGGAGGCATGTGACAAATAATTTTTACATAGATAAATTATCATATAAAGAAGTAAAAGATGAAAAAATTACAAAATATTAATTGTGCTCATTATTCACCAACCCATGCACAAACCAAAATCTTGGTCCCTTAGTGTGAAAATATTTCCTATCCATTGGTTCCACCACCAAGGGATCAAGAACTATTTTTGGGATAGGTGGTACACAGTTTTTGACTACCCACCATGCAAAAATTGCAAAGTCCCACAATATTTCTTGAGGAAACTCTACTGTGAGTTCATCTTGAACAAAATCACCAATTATTTTGATATGAGGGATTTCCAGGAGAGAGGTGGGGGGTCGACACAAGATAGACCTAGTGCACGACAGGATCCTAGATAGAAAGTGAGATGAGATCTCACTAGGCTAGATCATGAGCATGTCATTATCCCTTCCATTGCAAAAGAGAGTGTCGATGTTGTCACCTTCCAGTCTATCAGCTCTTTGACACAGACTATCATCCAACATGCCAATCTTATAGTATGACACCATTGAGGGGAGTCTTAGAGTGGTAGGCTTCCACACCATTCATGTCAAGTTTATAGGGTGACTTATACATATGACCCCACCAAAACTAAGGAGGTTGCTACGCAGGATAGGTCTATAGCTATGGAGATAGCGAGGGTAGATGAAATGTTGACTGATCCTTATGGAATTGATACACAAATAAATGTTAGCATGTTAATTGAATGTAATTTATTAAATTTTAGGGTATGTGTAGGATCATCATGGAAAAAACAGGCCCTTAAGTGGCAATAAAATTCAGAAAAATAAGTTAGGAAACTTGACATAAAAATTTGAATAAGTTATCTATATTATTTCTAAAATATGTAAGGATAGAGTCTGTAGAAAATTGAATGTAGTTTCTAAACTACTAGGTTTATTTTTTTTTTTAAATCTATTTGTTGAAAATTTGAAATTTCAATGTAGTAGTACTTAAATTTGAGGGAAAAAATAAGAAGTATCACAAGTATTCCTAACATCACAAAAATTTCATCCACACCTATGAGTACCACAAGTATTCCTAACATCACAGAAAGAAGTGCAAATCAAACATCTCCAAACAACACACAAGGGTATGTAAATACAATATCACATAATCAACCCTTAATGCAAGTAGGGACATCTCCATCCAACCCTTTGGTGAGTTCATCCATACCATCTACCATTTTCACATCATCTACCATTAATCCACCTCAAAACAATCCCCTAGATACAAGTTTTTTTAGTTTAGGAAGTAACTTGATCACTAATCCTTTGTTTACATCTTTA